>JARYGA010047016.1:0-68550 GCA_030545235.1 Helianthus tuberosus
AGCATGTTCGCCGTGTATCCGTTTAGTGCTACTGTGCTTTTTGTGCATCATGTTTGTCACTGAGGTGCCGTATGTAAATAATGTAGTGACAGCAAATAAAGTATGATGCAAGTAAGTGCATGTAATCAGTATGCAGGTAGCAGTTTATCAGCTAGTTCAAACAAGCACAGTAATCAAGTAGTAATTAATCATTAATTAAGTTGTACGGATACCTGGTTTAGTGCGGGTTGTCACACTTCCCTCCTTTATCTTATCTGATATACTAGCTACTTCTAACCTTTCCCTAAAAACATCATTTCTTATCCGGTCTAACCTTGTGTGGCCACACATCCATCTTAGCATTCTCATCTCTGCTACCTCCATCTTGCGTGCCTGTACTTCCTTAATGGCCCAACATTCGGTTCCATATAACATAGCAGGTCTAATTGCAACCCTATAAAATTTCCCTTTCAATTTTGTTGGGAACCTCCTATCGCACAATACCCCATTGGCAGCTCTCCACCTACACCATCCGACCTGGATGCGGTGGGCAACGTCACTATCTATCTCCCCATCCCTCTGGACAAACGATCCTAGATACTTGAACTTAGTCACCTGCGGGACCGCTTGACTGTCAATGGTGATCTGAATGTCCTCATCGTTGTCTACTCCACTAAAGTCGCAATACAAGTACTCAGTCTTAGATCGACTAATCTTTAAACCTCTTCCCTCTAAAGCTGCTCGCCACTCTTCTAACCTCGCATTCAGGCTTTGTTTACTATCAGCAACTAACACAATATCATCTGCAAAAAGCAGGCACCACGGAAGAGCCCCCTGAATTAACTTTGTCAACTCATCTAGGATAACTGCAAATAGAAAAGGGCTCAAAGCGGACCCTTGGTGGAGTCCTACCTCCACCGGGAAAGAATCAGTATCCCCTACAGGCGCTCGGACACTAGTCTCAGTCCTAACATACATATCCCTAATTAAGTCTATATACTTCCCAGAAACCCCTCTACTCTCCAAACTATCCCAAATCAGTCTACGTGGCACACTGTCATAGGCCTTTTCAAGATCAATGAACACCATGTGTAGGTCCCGTTTCTTCTCCCTATACTTCTCCATCAATCTCCTTAGAATATGTATTGCCTCCGTAGTCGATCGCCCTGGCATAAAACCAAATTGGTTTACCGTGACTTGAGTTTCTCTTCGGATTCTCGTCTCAATTATTCTCTCCCATAATTTCATAGTGTGTCCTAGCAACTTAATCCCTCTATAATTCCCACAACATTGGGCGTCCCCTTTGTTCTTATACACAGGAACTACTACACTATTCCTCCATTGATCTGGCATTTTCCCAGATTTGAAAATAAGATTGAATAAAATAGTTAGCCAATGTACTCCTTCTTCTCCCAAGCATTTCCATACCTCAATCGGTATGTTATCTGGCCCAACTGCCTTAGCTCTTCCCATCTTTCTAAGGTTTGTTCTCACCTCCTCCCGTGTGATACGTCGACAGTAGCCGTTATTCCGTAGTCGCCTTTGCGTAGGTGAATCATCATTTTCTTCAATTTCTCCAATTTCTTGTTGGTAATCCCTCCTGCCATTGAAAAGATTGTAGAAGTACACTTGCCATCTCATCTTAATGTCGTGTTCTTTGACCAAAACGCATCCGTCCTCTCCCTTTAAAAACTTCACTGCTCCTAAGTCTTGCCTTCTACGCTCTCTAGCCTTTGCAATCTTGAACATGTCATGCTCCCCCTCCTTTGTTTCCAGTCGATCATACATCTGCTTGTAAGCTGCGTTCTTCGCCTCCGACACTGCCTTCTTCGCCTCTCTCTTAGCCTCTTTATATCTATCCCTTAAAATCGCTTGCTCCTCCTCGACTGTACACCTCAAAAGATCCCTAAAGCACCCTTGTTTAATCCTTATTTTAGTATGCACATCCTCATTCCACCACCATGACTCCTTATGGCCACACCTCTTTCCTTTTACAACCCCTAGCGTTTCCTTCGCCACATTAGTAATGGTGTTTGCCATGTCCTCCCACATTTGGTTTGCGTCCCCATCTACTCTAGGCGATGTCATTAAGAGGACCTTATCTCTAAACACTTCGATTTTGTCGCCCTTTAACATACCCCATCTAACCCCAGGACGCATTACCCTCTCTCCCTTGGTCAGTTTTCCTCTCATGACTATATCCGCCACCAATAAACGGTGTTGAGTCACTGCTGTCTCCCCTGGTATAACCTTGCAGTCCCTCCACCACCTTCGATCTCCTAGCCTCATCAAAATATAGTCAATCTGAGTGTTACGTCCGCAACTGCTAAAAGTAATCAACTGTGATTCTTTCTTCTTAAAGAAAGAATTCAGAATACCTAGGTTGTGGGCCACCGCAAACTCTAGCAAATCCCTACCAGGGTTGTTCCTATCACCAAAACCAAAGCCCCCATGAACCTCACTAAAACCATCACTATGCCTACCAATATGGCCATTAAAATCGCCTCCTATGAAAATTCTTTCTTCCCTAGGTATGGCCCTCACAACTCCGTCTAGGCAGTCCCAAAAATCTCTTTTCTCTTGATCCCCTAATCCCACTTGTGGGGCATATGCGCAAACAACTGTCACCACTTCCTCTCCTAGTACTAATCTCAACACCATGATCCTATCGTTGTATCGTATCACCTCTACCACATTTTTATACAAGTTTATATCTACTAGAAATCCTACCCCATTCTTTACCCCATCAGACCCTGAATATAACAACTTGTACCCATTGCGCTCATCCCCTTTATGTCCCTTCCACTTAGTCTCCTGAAGGCACGCTATATCTACCCTACGTCTTTTTAGTGTATCTATGATCTCCAACAACTTACTACTAAGGGTTCCTACATTCCACGAAGCCACGCGCAAACTATACCCCCTTTCTTTTCCCCTCCCTGCACCCCTCGTCCTCGAACATGATCTCAATGAAAAATCATGATATCTACCGTCTATGATTGCTACAAATCACCCGATAATCCAAAAAGGGCACACGCATAACAAATAATGATCAAATAGAGCGTTATAAGTAAGTTCACACAATAAGTAAACAATCACAAATACGATCAAGAACAATGCCTAAACAATAACACAACAGGTAAACAGTAGAATAAGATAACACAACAGGTAAACAGCAGAATAAGATAAGTTCACACAATAAGTTCACACAATAAGATAACACAACAGGTAAACAACAGGAATAACAACACAAAAAACCAGACGCGAGTATCACAGACAATAACAACTCAACAAACAAGAGGTAATCAACAAGAGAATATAACAAACAACAAACAAGAAACACAGAATATATCAGCAGCAATAAGAATGCCTAAATGCAACAGGATGTACCCTTCCTGTGTCCCAATCAATCAAACCGGTCCAACTACCCCGGCAACAAGAATGCCTAAATGCAGAAAACGGAAAAACAGAAATATAACAAGGAAAGATCTCACCAAGGTAGCAAACCCCAGCAAGGGTTTCACCAGTTCAGATTAGGATTTTACAACCTTCTTGGGTTGAACCCTAACCGAACAGCAGCTTCCAAGTTTCTTTTTCCACTAATCCAAGCTCCGCAACAAGGTTGTCAAGATATGACAACACAACCGGAAAATCCGAGTATGCAACTTCAAGCCGACTGAACTCCAAGCATATTCAAAAAGAAAGTTTAAAATCTTTTTTATTATTTTTATAAGAAAAAATGTTATTATTTATTTGTAAAGATGTTCAATAAAAAACATAATCAAAATACTATTTGAGAAAGTGTCTTTAGAAACAATATATGAAAACTTTTAAAAAATATGATTTAAACAAAAATTAAAAAATAAATATTTAAAAAAAACATCAGTAATCTTTTATTTACACTTTTGAATTTGTTTGGTAACAAAAAGAATATTTTTTAAAATGATGATTTGTATAGAGGGTAAATATTACAAGTTTTAACGAGATTTTATGAAAAGAGGGTATAAAAAGTAATAAGAGGAGGATACATTTAGCCTACCCCTTTAAAATATAAGTATAAGACAAAAAATAAAAACAAAAGCTAGGCCAAACACCCCCGAGATTCAACTATGGAGGAAGGTGGTGGATGCGCTTCAATAATTATTAATTTTAGAACACATTAAATGCCGGATAAAAAGATAATTTTATTTCTTGAGCCAACAAAAGTATATACGAGGGCAAAAGCGTCAAAGCACAGAAAAGTAAAAGAGGGAAGATCTTAATTTGAATAATTTGGAGACCCAAAATTGAGGGGGAAACGAAATAGAAATACTCGGATCCAAATCCATTTTAAGATAAATATGTTCTTCTTACAATGGCACGAAAACCATGCTGCCGATACTAAAAAATACCTATTTCTTTAATCCTTTCGAAAAATGTTGTGTATTTTCTTGAGTTGCAACAGCAAACAGGTACTACTTATCAATCTTGATGACTATGAGTTCTTGTACTGTGTCGGTTAAATTGAATGTTATTGTTAATTTGGAGGTTTGAGTTACAAGAGGTGAAAAAAGTTATGGGATTTCTTGGGTTTTGATTGATGTGCTCAATCCAATGTTTTGAATTTAATTATGTATCTTTTAATTAAAAAAAATAATGAAATTTGAGTTCGTGCGCTCACCTGGTTTTAAGATTTTGAAAATTTTGCTTTGCTTTGATTGGTTTTATGTTTTATTATAAGTTTTTCATTATTTAGTTGATTTATTCATCTTTCTTTCCTACGGGCAGAGGTAAGGCTGTCTACCCCTACCTTAGCTTTGCTATTGGTGGGATTTACTGAGTATGATGATGGTGATGAGTTGATTTATTCATCGTTTTGGAATTTATATATGATTAATGTAGTATGTATGGTTATAGAAAGTTTATGCATTTACATTAGGGGTTGTAATTTCGGAATCGCACAAGAAATTAATCATGTTTTTGGTTGTAAAATATAAGTGGTTTAATTAATGGGTTGAGTTAGAGTTGATGTTTAACCTGTTTAATCAAACATGTTGACCCACCAACTTGTTTAATCAAACTGGTTGACCCGCTATCCTGTTTTTGACCGGTTTAACCTAATTTTTACAACCCTCCAGCCCGATTAAGACGTTTAAGACGTTTACAACTAGATTACTACCCACCAACACATCAATCATTTGACACATTTAGATAGGGCTGTAAACGAACCGAACGGACACGAACAAGGCCTTGTTCGTGTTCGTTCGTTAAGAAAATAAATGTGTTCACGAACGGTTCATGAACACTTACCGAACGAGATTTTATGTTCGTGTTCGTTCATTAAGGAAATGAGCGTGTTCGCGAACAGTTCATGAACACAAACGAACACAAATAAATTTGGCGAACGCGACGAAGGATAAAGATAGATGGCCCAGAGAGCAGCACTCGAACTTGAATTCCTTATTGTGGAATGGAAGTCGATCGTATTCGCCTATGTAAATAATGAGAAATGAAAGGGAAATGATGCATAAACAAGGTGAAAGTGGGTTTCCTAATTTAAGTTTTAGGGTAATAAAATAAATAAAAGTCTAATAATATAAAAAGTACAAATAAAATATAAGAAAGTACAAAGATTTTCAATTAAAACACAAACATAGGAATATAAACGAATGCAAACAATCAACGAATGTTCACGAACACCTTACCGAACGTTCACGAACACAATTGAACGAACGAGACATCTGTTCATGTTCGTTCAATTAACTAATCGAACGAAATTTCTTGTTTATGTTCGTTCGTTTATTAAACGAACGAACATAAACGAACTTCCCGACGAACGGTTCACGAACTGTTCGCTGAACGTTCGGTTCGTTTACAGCCCTACATTTAGATAAACAGGTTAGATGGGCTGTCTCCGGGTGACATAATTTTAAGCATATGTCGTTTAGAGTTGTTTTTTACTAAACACAATACGGGGTGTGTTGGGGTAAAAATTTATGCGCCAAACGGACGCAAATTACACACATCATTTGAATACATGGCTAATGACTTTCAATTTGTTTGACCATTTTAACATGTTCCATGTTTTTCATTTAAGCATTTTGATTAGTCCATTTGAGCTGTATGCCCCCAAATTAAACCGTCTGATTTTCTGCTGTCTTATTTCTTTGCAGTTTATCAAATGAGGAGAAATCTGAGCCTTCTGCTTAGGCGAGAAATGGTAAATCTTGATAAAGATGCTGATAGTCGAAAAGCAGCCTTGACAGCACTAAAATCATATGTTAAAGATTTGGATTCAAACGCGATTCCAATCTTTCTTGCTCAAGTTTCCGAGACCAAAGAAACCGGATTAACATCCGGCGAATACACAATCTCACTTTACGAAGTTCTTGCTCGCGTTCATGGCACAAAAATCGTACCCCAAATCGACAACATCATGTCCACCATCATCAAAACTCTGACATCTGGTGCAGCCTCTTTTTCACTTCAACAAGCTTGCTCAAAGGTGGTACCTGCTATTTCTACATACGCGATGGACCCCACCACTCCTGGCGACAAAAAAAGACGAATTATTCACTCTCTTTGTAAACCCCTTTCAGATTCTCTTTTATCTAGCCAAGATAGTTTGTCATCCGGTGCAGCGTTATGTTTAAAGGCTTTGGTTGACTCTGAAAATTGGCGGTTTGCTTCGAGTGAAATGGTCAACGAGGTCTGTCAAAGAGTTGTTGGGGCTTTGGAGAAATCTTTAACGCCGAATTCACATATGGGGTTAGTTATGTCGTTAGCGGAACATGACGGTTTAATTGTTGAAGCATATGCACGGTTGTTAGTCCGGTCTGGTATCGCGATTGCTAATACGGCTGCTTTAGAGGGGAATTCTCATAAGCGATTGATGGCCATTCAAATGGTTAATTTTTTGATGAAATGTTTGGATTATAAATGTATATTGCCGGAACTTAACTTCATAATTGAGGAAATGAAGATCTGTGATGACGATGATGTTCAAACGACGTATGTTAAAGGCGCAGCCTTTGAAGCAACACAAACAGCAAAAAGGATTTTGATCGAAAAGGGGTCAAAGTATGAGAATAGAACCGGTCAAAGGGGTGTCACCGCATCAGCTGAATCACAAACCATCGGTTCTTTTGGTGGGTATAGTTCTATGCTCGATTCTCCATCTGCAATTAGTGGTTTATCTCAAGAAGTTGACTCTGACCGAAGTGTGAACCGAAAGCTTTATGAAGATCAAGGCGATCATACAAGAACTGTTACTCCTAGTCCTCAGGTGAATTAATGAGTTCAAAAGTTTATTTTTGAATCTTTTTTAATATGTTTTTAATTTATATTATGTTTGTAAATCTTGTTTCAGAGATCTTGGTCTTATATAAATCTTGACAACATAAAGATCTTCACAACTCCAAGAAAGCTTATGAAGTCCCTTCAAGATTCAATCCAAAGTCAAAATGTCAAAAGTCAGGCAAGTCAAAGTTTCATAAGCCCATTTTTGAGCAAATTTGATCTGAACTGCACTTCAAAGCGCGGTCAAAACGGGGTTTTGTGTGATCTTAGTGACAGTTTCACCCAAGTTGATGAGCGGTTTTATGATGCTTCAGAACATATTTGCCAAGAAGTTAATCCTGAAACGAAACCGACACATTGGTTTTTTGCGATGAGAGTTCTTTTTGGTCTTGTTATTTTGTTTGCAATCATTGTTTGTTTCTTGTTGGTAGGAGATGCAAATGAAGAGTATTATGTTGTTCCAACTTGATTTAGGTCTTTTTTTTTTTTTTAAAAGTCAGGTTGAATGTTGACATTGTAATATTGTATTGTATAACATGTTGGGAGACATGAATATGAACTTTAGTAGGTCAAAAGTTATTCAAAAGGATTATTTAGTTGGGATGAAACAAAAGCCTCATACTTGAAACGTCAATGTTATATTTGGCCCATGTGACATTTTTTATAGCTTAATAAGTTTGACCCCTAAAAGACATTTGAATCTTTGGAGCGAGGCTTTTCTCTTTTGAATAACGTATTGTAATTGTAGGTCTCAATGTAGGGATTGAGCAAAAAAACCAAGCACGACATGCAGGGGATGCATATACCCGAATCTCTCGCCCGGTATGGGATTAGTTTAAAAAAAATCACAGGTATGGGACCAGTATGGGATTAGGTCCTGATTACCCAAAACCATATGTCCGTTTACCCAAATTATATACCTAATCTTTTTATATACTTTTTATTTTCTTAATCGTTATTTATTGGTGACTTATTTAGTAGGTTTATTATGTGAAAAATAATTTTTTTGGAACATGTATTTGTTAATATTATTATAATTTATATTTTGTGTTGCGAGGTATATAACTAAAAGGTTAAATTACACTTTACGTCATTTAAGTTTAAGCGAAGTTGCAGGTGTTATCCTTTAACTATGAAAATTACACTGGATGTCTCTTATGTTTTAGTTTTTAGTCGGACGACGTCCTTTTGTCCTAACCTTGTAATTTTTAGCATCAAGTCTAACCATGTGCCTCTCACGTGAGGGCATAATGGTCTTTTCTTTCCCTTATTATTATATTAAAAATAAAAAGAAATTAATTTATTAGTCACTCATTCAAGTCAACGGATCAATCCCAAATTTTATCGCGTTTAAGTGTTCAAATTCCCCAATTTTCACTGTACTCAACCTTCAAATCGTCAATGTCACCTTTCACTCTCTCAATCCTTGCAAATCATTCTAGTCCGTTCAGCAAACTTAAACTTACCGACGAAAAAAAATCTGGCCCAACCACCCAACCAGCGGCCTTTCCGATGGTGACAAACTTATATGGTGGTGACCTTTTGGTTCACAGGTGACAATCGGTCTTCCGAACAACTGCACTAGCGACGACTAGGGTTATGTCACGACTAATGGAGGAAGTGGTGGTGACTACGGACCAAGGTGGCATCGGAAAAGCAAGCCATTGTTTATCCCATTTGCTTTTGATACTTTTGGTTTTCTGGCGCCAAAGGCTGTGGACCAACTTAGTCGAGTTCAAAGGGTCATGCATAGTAATGTTATGTATAACAACCTTCCTAAAACACCCCTAACGCTCTAATTCAACCCCGTATGCTCGTAAACGGCCTTAAATAAACATTAATATTTATAAAAAACAAATAAAACAAAAATATTGGTCCCTCATGGGCCGCAACCCAGTCAGGAGGTCGTTTCGCGGGGAGCGACAGAGTAACACCAGGTGAGCCCTCAGGCCGCCATGTCCACCTGCGTGTTGAAGCTACTATGTTGACTCACCAAGCCTAGGCCCTAGCCTAGGGTTCTCGCGGGCCGCGAAAGGCAGACCCAAGTGGGTCGCAAGGCGCGAGCCGCCTCTCGTCCAACCTATAAAAGGAGGCGCATGCCTCATTTGTTCCTCGTTCATTTTCCTTTCTCTCTCAGACTATATAGTGCTATTATACTCGGGTATTATACCCCTAAAAAGCGAAGCTCTGCCTCGTTGTAAGTACTATAACCCCCGATCATGTATTCATTACCCTACCCGATTGATCTAGGGCTCTGTAACGCATGTCAAGGCTCTGCCTGACTCAGTTCGTTGGAGTTCTATCTCGTGTTGTATGGCTAATGTGATATGAGTTATTTTACTAACACGTGTGCGTTGTTTAATTTTAATAGATAATAACCAGAAGAATCACCAGGAAGCTATAATATTATCTAAGTCTACAAGGTGAGTACATTCTTTTTTTGTAAACCCTTTTTGTGAGTCATTTTCTACCAAATTGTTTTACAAAAAACCTCAAATGTTTTAAATTATACTTAATAGTGATTCAGTCTATGTATTCTACAATTGTTGCCGGTATGTTGGGGTTTTGTATACATTACTTGTAATCTGTTACTATTGGACGACAAGTTAGCCAATGAGTAACATGACCCACAAGTCATGGATTTGACAGTACTGAATGAGTATATTGGTAGATATAAACTTTGTAATCGCTCTCAATACTGTAAAGTTATAAAAACTGTTTTGATTAAACTGGGATGCACTCGCTAGTATTTCCTGCTGATAAAATTTTTTTAAAATCACGTTTCAGGTACTCAGTGTGAAGCCAATAGAAGCCAGCTGGAGAGCACTGAAGGCTTAAAGAAGTGGCTATAAAAGTTACCTAAATAAAAAGGACTTTATGTTTTCAATAATTAGGGTTTATCCCTATAAATGTATTATGTACGAAACTTGGGTTTTATCGCACTTATTTATTATAAAAATTTTGGTGTTTTGAAACTCTGATAAATATTTTCTAACTACGGTCCTGATGTATAGATTCCGCTGCCAAATTAATAAACACCGATACCACTTGATTTGGTCTCGCGGCCGCCCGCTCCCGGGGCAGGGGTCGGGGGCTGCGACAGAAGGTGGTATCAGAGCTACAGCCACTGGTTTAAGCCATTTAGGTGTTCTTCCAATACCTAAATTTTAATCATTTGTGTTAGGAAATAACTTATGTGAATTCTGTGTAAATATGTATATTATTATTTTATGTTATTTGACTATTTGTTAGTTTATAGTATGAGTGAGCAAGGTACATTCGACGCTTATCGTCAATTAGCTAGTTCCCCAAAAGATGAAGGAACCTCATCTCAGCCAACTCCCCCAGGATACTCAGCTAATACTGAGGAAGAAATCTTTATCTTTAAGGCACAGTCTGAGGAACCATTCCCTCCTAAAAAGAGAGGATGGTTTAGTAGAGGAGCGCATGAGAGGAGGAAAAGGATGAAGAAACTTCAACAACAGAGAGCAATAGCAAAAGCAAATAGGGAGATGAGTGCCTAAACCCAGGAAGTTAATAGGCCATTGTTGGAGGAGGAACTTGATAGACAGTTAGCAGATTTCCACATGTTAGCAACCACTGCAGCAGACCCTAATCTGAACCAAATAGCTGAACCACAACTTTTACCCTTATACCCCGATCAACAAATGGAGTTAGAACCAAACCAGGAAAACCAATTCCCAATACCAGCATTCGACCCTAATGAAATTCCTAGAATTCCCACACCAGAGAGACTATAACCCGTGGTGGGACGACCACCGTTCATTTCTGGAATCGTCAAACAACTCAGACCCTTATGAAGAACCCATATCACGTTACCCTAACCAAGTGCCAGCCCCTATACCACCGGTGACCCACGAATATGTGCAGGAACTCCGCCAGTATGGCGAAAATTTAGTTGAAGAGGGAAATAGAATCCGTCAGATTGGAGAAAAACTCGTCTAGAAGTATGACGAGCGTGAGATGCAGTATTGGATGAACGAAACCTAGTATAATATAATATAATATAATATAATATATGTGTGTAATTTTGTAGTTTGAAATATATATATATATATATATATATATATATATATATATATATATAGGGGAGGGTTCATTGGGGAACACTAAAAAAATGGGGAACGGGGGAACACTTTTAAAAATTATACTTAACATGTTAAAAAAAATATTTTTCTAAATTTTTTTCGGTGCTTTTTCTTGTAAATACAAGTAGAAACATTTTTGATAAAAAAAATCAAAAACTAAAAATATAAAAAAATGTTTAAAAAACAGTTATATCTTATAGAATTAACTTAACATGTTAAAAATATTTTTTTTTAAAACTTTTTCAGCGCTTTTCTTTATAAAAAGGAGGAGAAACTAGTCGAGTAAAAAAAATAATTTTTCTAAAAAAAAAATTTAGCCTTTTTTTAATTGTTTTTTTTTAATATTTTTAGTTTTTGATTTTTTTTATCAAAAATGTTTCTACTTGTATTTACAAGAAAAAGCGCCGAAAAAAATTTAGAAAAATATTTTTTTTAACATGTTAAGTATAATTTTTAAAAGTGTTCCACCGTTCCCCACTTTTTTAGTGTTCCCCAATGAACTCACACTATATATATATATATGTATATATATATATATATATATGTATAAATCAACTAGAATAGATAGACTACAATACCTAGAGATGCATAACTACTAGTTTGTTTAATTTTCAGTTGTAAGTTGTAATCGATGCATATATATATAGATATATATAAAAAGAGTAAAGTCGCAATGTTTGACGTTTATGATCAATCTGCTTGCGTGATTGTCTGTATTAAATCTTATTCTATGATGTTAATACCTGATAAATGTTTACAATTCAGATGTCAAACGAAGTAAATCAGGAAAACCAGAATAACGATAATAACAAGAACCAAGTGAATAAAAGTGCTATCGAACATATAGTGGCACAAGGAACTATAGATGCTATGCCATATATTATCTAGACTATTAAAGAAGCAGAAAATAATAACTCTGTAGTTGGAAGTAAATGTCAAATTACTGAACCAAGTCATAGCGTGAACGAAAATCACGGTACCTTAATCCAAGCTCCAATTTCAAAAAGAAGAAGAACCATACCCTATGGTTGTTCTTATAAAGAATTCTTGGCCTGCAAGCCAATAGAATTTTCAAGCAATGAAGGAGCCATTTTAGCCTTGCGCTGGATAGAAAAGACAGAAGCAGTCATAAAAATAAGTAAATGTGCAGACGAAGATAAAATTATGTTTGCTTCTAATCTTTTTAAGAATGCAGCCTTAGAGTGGTGGAATAACATTCTCCAGTCTAGAGGAAGTGACAGAGTTTATAATATGAAATGGACTAACTTTAAGGAGATAGTTGAAAGGAAATTCTGTCCTCCTCATGAAAAGGAACAAATCGCCAATAAGTTCCTAAATCATAAAATGACTGGAATAGACTGTAGGGAGTACACTACCATATTCTTTGAATATGCCTGGATAGTACCAACCTTAGCCTCACCTGAGCCAGTGTTAATCTCCCGTTACATCTGGGGATTAATTAGCGAGATCAGACACGTAGTCAAGGCAGCTAGGCCACAAACCATAGAAGAAGCAGTAGAACTAGCAAACACCCTGACTGATGAATTGGTATGTACACAAGAGGAAAACTATAGAAAGAACTTAGCTTAAAGGATTACCCAAGAATTTCGTTCTGGTAATTCCTACCATGGAAAAGGTACATGTTCTTCCTCTATACCCAACTGCAAGTATTGCAAAAGGAAATACTCAGGGAGGTGCTCCATATACTGCAACTTCTGCAAGATGTCTAGACATAAGAAAGAAGACTGCAGGAAGAAACCTAGCAATAGGTTATGCTTCAATTGTGGAGAAACTGGTCATATCAAACCGAACTGTCCGAAACTAGCTCTAGCGACAACCAGCAAAGCCAAGGCAACTGAAGGACCCAGAGCATTCGTTCTGACAGCCGAAGAAGCTAAGATGATTCCGGATGTGATAGCTGGTACATTTTTAGTTAATGATGTTTTTGCTAAAGTATTACTTGACTCTGATGCAAACCAAAGTTTTATCAATACTTCTTTCTACAAACTTCTCAACCAACCATTAACTAAACTTCAACAAGACTGTTTGGTGAAACAACAAATGGAGATTCCATTAAGATAAGTGAAATATTGCAGGGAGCAATAATAGAAATTCTAAACCATAAGTTTATTGCTAATCTTTTTCCAATGAATCTAGCTGGATTCGATGTCGTATTAGGAATGGAATGGTGGTAGCCAATCATGCTAGTATTTTATGTGATCAAAAGTCTGTGTAATTAAGTACACCAAAGGGTGAAATGATCACAATTAAAGGAGGCAAGCCGACCAGATCAACAAAATTCATCTCCGTGATGAAAACTGCAAGCTATGTTAGAAAAGGAGGAATCGTGTATATGATTTCGGTAATCATTAACACTAAAGGAAAAGACTTAAAAGATATTCATGTAGTATCTAAATTCTCAGAAGTTTTTCCAAAAGAGTTACCTAGATTACCGCTAGATAGAGAGGTTGAAATCAGAATTCACCTAATACCCGGAACGGCACCGATTGCCAAGGCACCATACTGACTAGCACCAACAGAGATGCAGGAACTGAAGAAACAATTGGACGAACTACTTGAAAAGGGTTTTATACAACCTAGCTCATCACCATGGGGAGCACCGGTGTTGTTTGTCAAGAAGAAAGACGGTTCAATCATATGTGAATTAATTACCGGGAATTGAACAAGGTTATGATTAAAAATAGGTACCCATTACCGAGAATTGATGACCTGTTCGATCAACTTCAAGGAGCTCGATTATTTTCTAAGATCGATTTACATTCAGGATATCATCAACTGAAAGTATAGGAAGAGGACATTCCTAAAATTGCTTTCAAAACAAGGTACAGTCATTATGAATTTATAGTCATGCCATTTGGTTAACCAATGCCCCAGCCGCATTTATGGACATGATGAACAGGATATGTAAGCCATACCTGGATAAGTTCATAATTGTCTTTATAGATGATATTCTAATCTATTCTAAGAGTAAAGAGGATCATGCATAGCATCTGCATACACTTCTGACATTATTGAGAAAAGAAAAACTTTATGCTAAATTCTCAAAATGTGAATTTTAGTTACAAGAAGTGCAATTCCTTGGACATCTGGTTAATCATGAAGGAATTCATGTGGATCCTACAAAGATCGAGGCAATTACCAACTGGAAAGTCCCTGAATCACCAACATAAGTAAGAAGTTTTTTTGGACTGGCTGAATATTATAGACGTTTTATCCAAGATTTTTCTAGAATAGCCATTCCATTAACCAAACTGACCTGCAAATCAGTTAAGTTTGAATGGGGACCAAAACAGGTGGAAGCCTTTAAGATTTTAAAGAAAAGGTTAACCAACACACCGATACTTGCGTTACCAGAAGGAACCGAGGATTTTATAGTCTATTGTGACGCATCTAAGTTAGGATATGGATGTATGTTGATGCAACGTCAAAAGGTTATAGCTTATACCTCTAGAAAGCTTAAGAAACATGAAGAGAATTATACGACCCATGATCTAGAGTTAGGAGCTTTGCCCTTAAGATTTGGAGACACTATCTTTATGGTAGTAAGTTTGTTGTCTTCACAAATCATAAGAGTTTAAGATATGTTTTTGGGCAAAAGGAATTAAATATGAGACAGAGACGTTGGATGGAGATTCTTAGTGATTATGATTGTGATATCCAGTATCATGCATGAAAAGCTAATGTAGTCACTGATGCTTTAAGTCGAAAGTATCAAGGAAAGCCAAAACGAGCACGCTCTCTCAGATTAAATCCACAGATAAATTTAAATGAGCAAATCAGAGAGGTACATGAAACAACAATCAAGGAGGATGCTAAAGGTTTAAAAGGAATGATTAAAGAATTAGAAAAAGGAACAGATGGAATTTGGAGATTCCATAAGAACAGGATCTGGATACCTACTCAAGGAAACCTACGAAATCAAATTTTAGAAGAAGCCCATAAGTCTAAGTATACGCTACATCCTGGTAGCGATAAGATGTATCAATATTTGAGAAAGAATTTCTGGTGGATAGGAATGAAAAAGGATATAGCAAACTACGTTTCTAAATGTCTAACCTGTTCACAGGTTAAAGCTGAACATCAGAAACCCTCAGGGTTATTACAATAATTGGAAATTCCAATATGAAAATGGGAATTAATAACAATTGTTGGTGCATGAAATGTCTGTTGACTACGTTTGTATTAAGTCTTAGGTCAAGATATGTCAAGATTAGAGCTTAAAAGTCAAAATTAGGGTTTAATGTATAGGTTTCGCTTATATGAACAGTTGTATAGGTGATTTCGCTTGTAAGGTCATAGAGGTTTCGCTCCAAGGAACCAAGGTAGTTTCGCTGATATGTACACATGGGGTTTCGCTTATATGGACTGCCATATAAGCGAAATCAGCTGGTCTATATATACCTGTCATGTGTGTCTTCATATGTAACTTGGAGCGAAACTAGGTCATGCTTGTGGTGTCGAAACTCTGTCAAATTGTAATCAGAAAGCATCAATAGAGAAGGATTTGAAAGAGAAAAGCTGTGTAACTTTGTATACACTGATTCCGCCTTTGTACACAAAGATGAACTGCCTTGACTGATTTTTCAGGGTCGCAAATCGGTCCAACAAGTGGTATCAGAGCATCAGGACGAGGAGTTCATACTACTACAGCTGATTCGACCGAATTCTCTTACTTCTACTCACTTTCTTTCATACTTTTCCGATTTGAACTGGTTCCTACGGTTTAAATGATCTGATTTTTGAGTATAACGTGTAAAACATACAATTAACAAACCCTAGAAAGATTCAGGTTAAAATACGGATTAAAAATGGTAAAAATCAACTAAAAACTAGGTTTCGCTTTTACGGACATAATACACCTGATTTCGCTGATAGAGACATTACATATTTCGCTCAAACGTACATTACCTATTTCGCTGATAGGGACATATACTAGTTTCGCTCATACGGACAGTTGGCTATTTCACTCATTGATACAACATGATTTCGCTTTTATGTCATAGTTCTGATTTCGCTTATCTGTTACAATACTGATTTCGCTTATTTGACTTTGCTATTTCGCTTATTTGTCACAAAAGGGTTTCGCTTATTTGTCATCACATGGTTTCACTTTTACATACATGGTCTAATTTCGCTCATTAATACATTTAGCTGATTTCGCTTATCAGTCAAAAGTTGATTTCGCCCAAGTGTCATATTTCGTTCGAAAGTGAACTTTATCGTGTCAAGATCATTTCACGACAATCGAGTGTTAGTGTATTTCAGATTACTTGATATTATTTAAACTGATTGAGTTTGTTTGATTGCTTTCAGGTGATTGAAGATGTCAAGCAACGGTGAAGAGTTTTACAACACATTCTACAACGCGTTTACTTCCGAATCAACAGATAAAAGATCTGAGATGAGAGAATATTCAAGAGAGATTTCAGAGAACTTGAAGTTTGAGAACATGTATGGAAGCCAACAGAAACCACCAAAGCTGATGAAAGTTGAAGATTATAACTGGTGGAAAAACCGATTTGAGGGTTGGGTAAAAGCTTTCGCTCCTGAAAGCTGGTTAAAATTGATAAATGGATACACTGAACCAGTAAAAGAGGGAGGAGAGTTAATAGATGCAAAAGATTTCTCAGACATAGATATAAAAAATGTTGTGGCTGAATATAAAATGATTACATTGATCAAACAGTCAGTGAGAGAGGATATTATCTCGTTACTTGAACAAGAGAAAACTTCAAAGAGTTTGTGGGAAGCGTTAGGGAGAAAGTGTGTAGGAAGTAATGAAATTGTTAAAAATAAAAAGAAATTGTTGCGTAAAGAGTTTGATCTATTCAGTTGTATGAATAATGAATCTGTTTGTAAAATGATCGAGAGATTTGGACATCTGAAAATGGAGCTGACCAGACATGAAATCACATATTCTGAAGAGCAGCTGGTGGATAAATTGTTTGATTCATTGCCAAATGATCAAGAGTGGCAATACTTTGCTCTAATGTTGAAAAATACAATCAAGCCTGAAGATTTGAAAGTGGATTTGCTGATTGAAAGGCTTGAAAGCCATGAGTTGGAGATAAAGAGATCTAAAGTCAACAATCCGGCTTATCAGCAGAATGTAGAGCTTTACTACAGAGGAAATGTACCACAGGCTGGGTCTCCAAGAACAGCGTTTTCTGCAGAAAGTTCAAATTCAGTGAACAATGAAAGTCTTCACAGTGGTTTTCACAGTGAATCTTCTTCAAACACTTCAAGTCAATCTGCTTCCAAGAATTTGTTTCAGTGTAATATCGCAGTGGATCTGAAGAATGGGCAGAATTTCAGCGAAGAATCGGCGAAACAACAGATGGTTTTCTTGGCATCTGTACTTGAATCGTATGAAAGCCTTGTTGCAGGGAAGATTGGCAACACCAACTTGACGAAAGAAGATTATGATCAATTAGACCCCGAGGAGATGGAACTAATGGATATAAGATGGTGCATGGCCAGTGCGGTTCGTCGGGCACATCGGTTTATGGAGATCACGGGGAGAAAGTCAATTGGTGGACCATCTACCAAACTGGGATTTGATAAATCTAAGGTGACATGCTTCAAATGCAAACAAAGAGGTCACTTTAAGTGCGAGTGCAGAAATGCGTATGCTGATGATGATTCTGCAAACTCGTTCAACGAAGATTATTACAAGAAAGCGATTTACCATCAGAACAAGTCTGAGCCACCAAGATTGAAACAACCTGAAGAAAAATCAAGGGCTCTTGCAGTTATATATGACGATGAAGGTTACGACTGGAGTCAGGTTTGCCCTGAAGAAGATGCAGTTGGATATGCATTTGTGGCTGATGCTGATCCTGATAGATGGTGGAAAGCAGATTATGCAAGATGGGAAATCGGAAATTAAACGAACCATTCAAAGAAGCCCAGAGAGCAAAAAGATGGAATGATGAGTTGGAATGTTACATGGATCCACGGGGTAATCCAGTTGCTGACCCATCAAAAGTGGATTTCAAAGCTGTAACAAATTTGCTTCCAAGGCAAGCTACTTTCAACACACGAAGGTTATCTGATAAAGCATATTTTCCTGATTTGGAGAAGAAGATAAGAGAGGTTTGTGAAGCAAGTCTACCGAAGGTGGTAGAAATGAAGAAGAGAAAAGAAGAAGAATTGAAGAAGATGATTGAAGAAGTAAAGAATGTTGTGAAGATTGCTGCTGAAGAAGAACAGAAAGCTGAAGAAGAACAAAAGAATGAAGAAGCTCAGAAAGAAGAAAAGGAGGAAGATCAGAAAGTTGAGTCAGAAGAACCGGTACTGAATAAGACTGAGGTTAGAAAATCTTCTGATCTATCGAATGTTGAATTGGTTGATGAAAAAGAAAACAAATGCAGGAATTGCATAGAAATGTGCAAAGCCTGTACTGAAAAAGATGACATCATAAAAACAAAAGACAATGACATAGTTAAACTTGAAAATGGTTTAACAACAAAATGTAAAGATATGATTGAAAAAGAAGAAATTTTGAAACTAAAAGTTGAAAAATTGACACAAAAATGTCAAGGTCTTGAAAAGGATAATGATGTTTATAGACAACTGTGTTCAGTAAAATGTGTCGATTGTGTTGAAAAAGAATCTAAATTTCAAGATTTACAAAAACAGTATGATTCTTTAAAGTGGTCGAGTCAGAGAGTACAAGAAGCTTATGATACTTTGAAAAGCCAAGTCAAAAGTATTGATCAAAGATTGTCTGAAACTTTAATCACTAAAGAAATGTATGAAAGAAAGTTTAAAGAAAAGCAAATTGAATTGAACAAGTGTGTTGATGAAATTGCTAATCTTAAACAAGTCTTGGCTGAAAAAGAAAAGATTGTTACAAAACTTCAAAGTTATCATAACTCTTCGTACATTCTCGAACGCATTTTCAACATCACACCAGATGACAAAGATACTGACAATTGCAAAAAGGGTATTGGTTCAGAGTTTCATCAGGTACCACCACCATTGAGAAACAATTATACTTTTTATGATGAGGAAAAGGTGGCAAAGGGTTTGAACATAGCTGACCAATTACCTGAAAGTATCGATGTAACTTACACCAAATCTGATGAAGCTAATGATTCAGAGGTGGTGAGTAAGGTTGTTGATAGTGTTTTGAAAGATGAGTCTACAAAAGGTAAGTCTGAATCACAGGATGAAGATGAAGGAAATCTTTATGATGGATATCTGAAAAACACAAAATCTGAGAAAAATTTGAATGATGATTCAAAGGGATTGGTTTATACCATGATTGGATCAGACAAATTATTCTTAGATGTTGTATTCCCGATTCAGAATGTGATTTCAGAAAAGGTTGATAAAGTTTTTAAAATGGTTGAGATTGAGAAGTCTGAGATTCCAAAGTTTGCTGGTAAAGGTCATAAATCTTTTTATAACAAACCTGGTTATAAGAAGAAAAACATGAAGGCTGGTTTGGGTTATAAAAAGAAACAGAATCGAAAACAAAATGAAAAACAGGATTTGCAACAAAAATTGAATTTTGTTCAAGGAAAAAGTTTGAAAGAAGAGGAAAAACTCAAATTTGGACAACAGTCTAATGAGGAGTTTGATGCTATGAAAAAGAAACAACAACAGGCCAAGGATGTTTCAAAGAAAGTGTGTTTTAAATGTGATCAAATTGGACATGTTGCTCGAAAGTGTCCAAATCCAAAGCCTGTTGATGTTGAAAAACAGCAATCTGAGAATGTGAAACAAAGGTCAACCGGATTTGATTCGAAACAAACTTGGAGGTACAATACAAACAAGTTTGCTTCAAATCAAAATTGGAAATCAAACCCGAACAGGTTCGATTCAAGACAGACCTGGAATTCTCACACACCCAGATTTAGAACAACACAGAGTTGGAGAACATCTGTTGATATGGCAAAACCTCATGAGTTTTGGAATCCTAAAAATGTTATTCAAAATCAAAAGGTTCAAAAAGAGACAAACTTTTACAAAAGAGGTACTCCGGAAGGTCAAATGTGGAGTGCTAAGAAACAAGTGACGTTGGAAAAAGATGAGAAAGTTGAAGTCAATGCTGAAAAAGTTTTAAATGACAAAGAGTTTCCGAAATTAAATGAACATTATTGTGTTGAAATGCCTAAGGTCCAGCAGACCTAGGCTAAATTGTTCAAATGATTGATAAAGTTTGAATGTGCAGGTGCTCAACGAAGCTGAAGATTGTGAGAATGGTAGTTGGAGCAACCTGGCACATGAAGAGGTTGCAGAACCCTGGTTTGGTTAAACAGGGAGTTTATCAATTTCTGTACATAAATAAACAATAATTTCAAAATCCTAAAAATTGAAAAATTTAAAACCAAAAATATGTTTTTAGTTTGTTAAAATTTGAAAAACCAAAAATATGTTGTCTTTAATATTGTTTTGAATGTATGTTGATTGAATACGCCGAAACCCTCACGGCTGAACAAACATGATTACTTTCATCAGATTGAAAAACGGTTTTCAAACTGTAAAATATCAATGTGTTGTAAATCATGGGGGTATGTATATTTTCTGCAAATCAGAGCACTTTAAGCAGAAAATGGATGGCGAGACAAAGCTATCAGTATTGTGTTGTCAAATTTTTAATGATTTTGCATTTTAGGGGGAGAAAAATTGTCATCAGAAAATCCAAAAACATTTGAAAATTTGAAAAAGCCAAAAAATATGATAAAATTTAAAATTTGAGTTTTGCGTAAAAAGAGGAAATGATAGTACATCAGTAGACAGTTACAGTATGCTAAAGAATTGTAATGATTATATAGCGTTAAACAGTCTCACTGATGATATGTCGATAGGTTTTTATACACTTAGTAAACTTTTTCGGGATATAAACCTAAATTCAAACACTTGCTTATTTCGTGGGGAACACTATTGGGATATATAGGTAACCCCTGAAATCTCGTTTGAAAGGTTCCTTTTTCTGATATACTAGGTCTTTATACTCAGTGATATCTGGGGTATTATTCCGGGACTTCTGCTGAATGGAAGTTCTGACCTAGTCCTCGAATAATACTTTTCACAAATGCTTGAAACATAGCATCACCCTCAGCATATATGATAAGACAATAAAATTGCTTAGCAATGCTGTTGTAAAAAAGATCCTCTAAAGGGGACACACCCAAGTTGAGTCATGATCTCTCTGCTGAACGGTAGTTCTGACCTGAGCTCTCATGATTCTTCATAATTTATCAACCCCTTACAGATATCAGTTGTGTTATAATTACCTGTAAGACTGAATATTGGGATATGGATACGGGAGTATATTCAAGAGGTGGGACACACGTATAAGTTTAAGTCTCTAAAATACCTAATTCGTATCCTGAATCAGTTGAAATTTGTATGAAAATTTAAGTGGACCAGTATATCGACAATCTAAGTGAATTGTTTAATACTAACTGTGTAATTAAGCTCAATGGTACTTATGACTTGTCAAAAACTGATATGATCCTCTGACGCATACTCAAACAAAAATATTGTCTGTAAATATGTTTGTACATATTTCTTTATTGCTTTATATTTTCAGAAAATACAAAAAGATTTTGATTTCTGCTTTATTTTCGACAACTGATATCTGAGTGCTGAGTTTCAAAATCTAAGTAAGTTGATTGTGTTTCTGAGAATAAAACAAGTTCATTAAATTGAAACTTGTATTAAAATCAAAAATTCAAAAACAGTTTGTGATATCTCCAAGGTCATTAATTTGGACTTGGATGATTAACTGTGGGGGAATTGGATGTTTATATTGTTATAGAGCTAGTTTCCGATACGATTCGAAGAAACTGCCAAATTTATGAGAAGTGATTTTGAGGAGATTGAATTGTTAGATTACAATATCTGGTAGATTAAAATGTTGTTACTTATAGTTGTATGAGTAATTGCAGGAAAAGTCCAGACTACGATCCCAAGAGCAGAGTCTAAGGGGGAGTCTGAAGACAAGCTGAAAGTTAGGAGAAGCTTATAGATGGAATGAGAGGTGTTGATCCCTAAAAGCACGGAAGCTTGAAGAAAGGGGGAGTCTACTAATGATAAAGCTGTTGATGATAGAGCCAGTGATGAGATCCTGGTGTAAGAGTCAAAGTGAGAAGCTGATCAAAAAGAAAGATTGATAGATGCTTACAATGTTACAATCTGAATGAGAAGGCAAAATGACCAAGACTGAAGACTCGGAGCTGAAAACTTCGTCAACATCCAAGGGGGAGTCTGTTGGTGCATGAAATGTCTGTTGACTACGTTTGTATTAAGTCTTAGGTCAAGATATGTCAAGATTAGAGCTTAAAAGTCAAAATTAGGGTTTAATGTATAGGTTTCGCTTATATGAACAATTGTATAGGTGATTTCGCTTGTAAGGTCATAGAGGTTTCGCTCCAAGGAACCAAGGTAGTTTCGCTGATATGTACACATGGGGTTTTGCTTATATGGACTGCCATATAAGCGAAATCAGCTGGTCTATATATACCTGTCATGTGTGTCTTCATATGTAACTTGGAGCGAAACTAGTTCATGCTTGTGGTGTCGAAACTCTGTCAAATTGTAATCAGAAAGCATCAATAGAGAAGGATTTGAAAGAGAAAAGCTGTGTAACTTTGTATACACTGATTCTGCCTTTGTACACAAAGATGAACTGCCTTGACTGACTTTTCAGGGTCGCAAACCGGTCCAACAACAATGGACTTTGTTACTAAATTACCCAAAACACAAAAAAGTAATGATACAATCTGGGTGATTGTAGGCAGATTAACCAAATCTGCTCATTTCTTACCAATGAAGGAAACTTTCAGTATGGAACAATTAGCCATGTTATATGTAAATGAAATAGTTTCATTACATGGAATTCCTTTATCTATTTTGCCTGATAGAGATAGCGGTTTTACATCTCATTTTTTGGATAAGTTTCCAAAAAGCAATGGGAACCAGGTTAAATCTAAGCACAACTTATCATCCTCAAACGGACGGACAAAGCAAAGGACAATTCAGACCATGGAAGATATGCTTAGAGCTTGTGTAATTGATTTCGGAGGAAATTAGGACGATCATTTACCATTAATAGAATTTTCTTACAATAACAACTATCACACTAGCATTAATGCTGCACCATTTGAAGCACTTTATGGACGAAAGTGCCGAACTCCAGTCTGTTGGGTAGAAATTGGAGAGAAGCAACTTTCTGGACCAGAGATGGTACAAGAAACAACATACAAGATTATTCAAGTCAAGGATAGACTAAAAGCAGCACGAGATCGTCAAAATAGTTATGCTGATAACAGACGAAAACCATTAGAATTTCAAGTTGGAGATAATGTATTGTTAAAAGTTTCTCCATGGAAAGGAGTGGTCAGATTCATTAAAAGAGGAAAATTAAGCCCCAAGTATGTTGGACTTTTTGAGATTTTCAAAAGAATAGGACTAGCAGCTTATCAGCTACAACTGCCAGAGGAAATGGCAGGAATACATGATGTATTTCATGTATGTAATCTCAAAAGGTGCTTAGCAGACGGATCATTAGTGATACGTCTTCAGGACATAGAGGTAAATGAGAAACTTAAGTTTGTAGAGGAACCCATTCAGATTAAAGACAGAAAGATCAAGAATCTTAAACACAAGAGATTAGTTCTGGTCAAAGTGAAATGGGATTCTAAGAGAGGACCAGAATACACTTGGGAGCTCGAGTAAAAAATGAAACGGAAATATCCACACCAGTTCCAGTGAATCTCGAGGACGAGATTTAAAACAAGGTGGGGAGGATATAACAACCCTCCTAAAATACCCCTAACGCCCTAATTCAATCACGTATGCTCGTAAATGGCCTTCAATAAACATTAATATTTATAAAAAACAAATAAAACAAAAAATATTGGTCCCTCGCGGGCGTCGACCTAGTCAGGAGGCCGGTTCGCGGGGCGTGACAGAGTAACACACAAGGCGAGCCCTCAGGCCTCCATGTGTCCACCTGTGTGTTGAAGCTACTGTGTTGACTCGCCAAGCCTAGGCCCTAGCCTAGGGTTCTCGCTGGCCGCTAAGGGCAGACCCAATGGGTCGCGGGGCGCGAACCGCCTCTCGTCCATCCTATATAAGGAGGCGCATGCCTCATTTGTTCCTCGTTCATTTTATTTTCTCTCTCAGACTATATAGTGATATTATACTCGGGTATTATACCCCTAAAAAGCAAAGCTCTACCTCATTGTAAGTATTATAACCCCCGATCACGTATTCGTTACCCTACCCGATTGATCTAGGGCTCCGTAACGCATGTCAAGGCTCTGCCTAACTCAGTTCGTTAGAGTTTTGTCTCGTGTTATATGGCTAATGTGATTTAGATTATTTTACTAACACGTGTGCATTGTTTAATTTTAATAGATAACAACCAGGAGAATCACTAGGAAGCTATAATATTATCTAAGTCTACAATGTGAGTACATTCTCTTTTTGTAAACCCTTTTTATGAGTCATTTCTACCAAACTGTTTTACCAAAACCTCAAATGTTTTAAATTTTACTTAATAGTGATTGAGTCTATGTATTTTACAATTGTTGCCGATATGTTGGGGTTTTGTATACATTACTTGTAATCCGTTACAATTGGAGGACGAGTTAGCCAATGAGTAACATGACCCACAAGTCATGGATTTGATAGTACTGAATGAGTATATTGGTAGATATAAACATTGTAATCACTCTCAATACTGTAAAGTTATAAAAACTGTTTTGAGTCCTGTGGGTTCGATATCCGGACTTACTGATCTTTAGTAGAGTCGATCGGTTCACTTACCGTTCAGTAGTTTAGTTAAGTTTAGAGAGTCTAGAATACTACTTCGTGTCTAGATTAGGTTAATTGAGTCTGATTTTACTAAATTACTCTTAGCACATCAAGTTTTTGGAATCGTTGTCGGGGACACTTTGGCAATTGCGTTAGTTACTTTATTTGGACTTGTCTGACATCATACGTGCTAATTGTTCGTTTGTTTGAGTTGTAGGAGTCTAAATATTTATTTTTATAGTGTCTTTTAATTTTATTTATTAGTCGTTTGAATCGTCTTACTTGTTTCCTTGTCGGTTTTTCGGTGGATGCCCCATACGCGTTCACAAGGACCGCCCCGAAGCCTACCTACTCCTCTTCAAGCTTAAAGGTTAGTATTTCTTTTTCTTCATCTTCCGCCCTTTCTGACTCTACCCTCCAATCTAAAACACCAGCCTTTGACTTCACACTGAAGTCATCACCGCATAACTCCCCACCACCCTCCCGTCCTACTAGCCCATAACCCGCTGTGCAAGACATGGCCGACCGTCGTACCGTCCACCAACAATCCACCACTAGTTTCACCAGTGTGAACTCGCCCATCACCCTTCCTGTAGTCAACAATGAAAAATCATGGCAGATCCCTTCATACATCATGACCGCTATGAACTACTCCTGCCAATTTCAGGGTCGTGATGACGAGTATGCCCCTGCCCACATTAACTGCCTTACCCGAATCTACAACATCTTTTCTATCGAAGGTGCCAATCTTGACGCTCGTTACCTTCAGGTATTCCCATTTTCACTTGCTGGCTGCGCAGCCACCTGGCTTGATTCGCAGCCAACAGGTTCTTTCACCACATGGGCTTCCCTTAGAGATTCTTTCCTTGCTAACTACTTCCCACCCTCCAAAGCATCTCGCCTTCACATTAGATCCATTCGTTCTGGATGGAGCTTGACGAGCCCTACTACCTAGCCTGGGAGAGATTCCAAAGCTTACTCTCTCGTTGCTCTCAGCATGGTCAATCCGACTGGGAACTTGTAGAGAAATTCTACAACGGTCTCACTCCTGAGATCCAAGCTCGATTTGATACCTCAACAGGAGGCCACCTAATGGGTAAGAAAACGGTAGCCGAATGCAATTACCTTTTTGAAAGTTTAGCTCATTCTGATCATGAACAACAATCTACCGCTAGGAATTCCATTCCCGTGTCTAGTACTTCCTCAGCCACTCGAGGAATACACCGAGTTAGCTTGGAAATGACGGTAGCTAATGCTTTAGATAGCTTTAAGAAAGAAGTTAGGCAGGAATTTCAAGAGTTGAAAAATAAGGTCGACAAGTGTGAGGTCTATAGGGGGGTCATGTGTCACACCCCGACCGCGTAATACAACAAACCGCGGCGGAAACGTCGGGGAGTGTCGTAACAGAATCATTGTTTCACAGCACATGGTAATTGAAGTTTTGTTTTATTTCATTAATAGACACATTGTTTAGATACAAACCAAATAAGTACAATAATTGTCTTTCAGGTTTTAAGTCACTAAAGCCAGCGTCCATCCTATGTAAAGCAAACAATCAACAATCGCCACATAATAGAACCTGAAACATATGTGTAAACAGTTAGCATAAAAATGCCGGTGAGTACATAGGTTTTGTATGTCAAATTCATAGCTTTGAATCCATATTGCAATACCTCATCCAACTACGAGAGTTGTTGAGTATGTAACTTGAAATAAAAAAGGGTTTGATATTGCAATATGTTTCATCATCTTTACAAGATGAAATAAGTAAACCAAAACCATTGTAGCCATGAATCTTGACTGAAAACATTTGTCTTTGTAAAACCATGTAGTAAATCGTATTTGAAAGTAAACATTGTATGGTTTATATCTTTAAGTAAACCTCGTTGTGTGACATCGTTTGAAAACATTCGTCTAAAATCGTTCAATTCGTTTCAATCGTTCAACTCGTTCGTGTTATAAACCATGGTTAATCATTCGTGTTTTAATTGTGAAATACAACTTTTGGTCGTTCTTTAATGAATACATTCAAACCTGTTTTCTGACTCGACTATACCACCCAATGGGGTATCTTTAATAGGCCCTGAAAGACCTCTTTAACAAGACTAACAAACCAACCCATGATTTGTTAATCCAAAAACAGTTTATGTCGTTACCCACATTACCCACCAAAGGGATAGTCCGATAACAGGATTTGTCAGATCATATGGTACCATAACATACTACTGGTTGGCTTGATCATAGTTAATGAATGTCATTCGTGTTTCGACTAACGCCCCAACAAGTTCGTTCACATTATTGAAATTATCGTGTTTTATATAAACCATAACATTTGTTTATGAACACTTGAAAAGCATTTAGCACATATGAGTCACCCCAAAACAATTGAAAGCATAAAAGATGGGAGCTATGTACTCAATTGAGATTGCAAGTATCCTTGATTTTGTGATCTAACAAAGCTCGGGAAATCAAGGAATCTAGTGGCACCTAGTATTGGATCACTATGTTAATAATCAGGACATAAATCAGGAGATCGTATAGAATGAGGTCTTGTAAACCAAATGAGTGCTGGAATTCATATGATATGGTTTAACAAAGCCTACATTCTGATTTGAAACCTATCCTAAGTGCTTATGACCCGTCATGACTCGTTAATGTAGTTTACGCTACTTTAACGCATCATTTGCGTAAAAGCACGTTCAGATGGTCTAACTAGCCCTATGATAAGTATTATATGCCCTTACATGTTTAATTATGTTGCATAATCAGTTTAATTGCCAAAATTTTGGTTACATATGCTTAAATTTAAATTATGCGCAAAAAGGGCATTTTGGTCCTTTTCCTAAGGCATATAAACTACCTATCATACAACTAATTAAATGAAGTGAGCATAAGGTATAACCTCAGAAGGTTATTCCCTATACAACTATGGTCACAAAATATGCTTGGTCGGATCCTAATGATCGACCTAACGGGTCGAGTTCGAAAGTCTAAGCGGTTGTCGAGACCGCTTGACTTACAACCCTAAACAAGCACTAAACTAAAAGTGACGAGTTAAACATGTTAAAACATGTTTAACTAAGTTAGAAAACTGATTTGGTATCAAAACAAAGTGTTTTGATACCCGAAGATAGTTTCATCGCAAAATGCACATAATCGTGTATTTTGACCAAAACTTTGACTCGTCACTTCGACTAGTCAACATGGTAATCAGTAGGTATAGTCGCAAGGGACTATAATCATCGTGATTACGCTCACGTTGCAAAGTTCAAACGAACTTTGTCTTGACCAATTAATGGTCAAAGCAGAAAGTCAAACACTGTTTGACTTTCTTGCTTGAAATAAATAAACAAGACATGAAAGAACACTTACAAGTGTTCTAGGCTGGAAAAATGACTAAGAAAGCTCAAGTATGTGGCCTCCAACCAAGTGTGGTAGCCTCAATTCAGAGCAAGAGTGAAAGAAGAAGAAAATGAGCAAATTGGAATGATGAAGATCATGGGTTTATATAGGTTTTCTTGAACCATTAGATCACTACCATGTGTTTATGTGATGATCAAGGAACAATCAAGACCATACACATGTTAGGCTCCTATTTGGGGACTTGGAGAACATATAAACCAGCCCACAATATGCAAAAACTAAGATTAAAATCAGGTTCAGTAGGCTGTTTTGCTGAAACAGGATTCTGCCCAGCATGGATCCTCACGGCCCGCGACCAATTCATGGTCTGGCTGTCGTGCCCCGTCTAGTACTCTGATCAGAAGTTTTAGTTTTTGTCAAAACAGGTCCCTGCAGCTCCGAAACTTGTTTTTCGATGCGTTTAACCCCCGTTAACACAACTTCAAGGCTCTACAAGGATGTTAAAGCATAGGGGACTTGGGATATGCTTGGAAACATCATGGATGTCGGTTTGTTTGGTCGTACGATCGCGTTGTTCAGTTAATTACAACGAAACTCGAACGGATGCGAAAACGATCCAAATTACGCGACGAACGGTATTTTTGCATTCCTGTCACTAAAATACAATATTCTAGTGATTACAAAAGTTTTTGGATGTCCGGATATGGTCAGAACGCAAGATATGCACGCATATGCAAACTTTCACAGTTTTGACGCTTTTAGTCCTTGTTGATCAAATAAGCATATTTTCGCATACCGAACCCCTCAAAATTTATTTCTAAGCTAAGTTAAGGGTATTTAGGGTATGTTTAGCTTATGATCTTGTTTCGGAGTGTACGTTGCTATACGAATTGGCAGACTTTTGTAGTTTGTCGCAAATAGTCCTTGTGATCGAATAAACTTGTTTTTGCCATACCAAACCATTCAAAACTTATTTCTAAGTTACGTAAAGGTTATTTAAGGTATGTTAAGATTATGTGTGACAACTGTGCCCTGTAAACGATGAACAATGTGAAACAATCTCAATTATCAATAAAACAATGTGTTTTGGTGTTAATATATGTGTATTTGTGTTTGACGATTTTACGATTTGATTCGAGTTCGATTTCAAGCTCTAAATCGTTTTCTGGAAAGTTATACGCAAACTGATGCGTAAACGTAATCAGTTTAACGTGACAAACACTCCAGAATAGTGACATAGGCTTAACATACCTTCATTAACCTTTACATAACTTAGAAATAAGTTTTGGAGGGTTTGGTGTGTCGAAAACAAGTTTATTCGATCGTAGGGACTATTTGTGATAAACTGCGAAACTATGCCGATCCGTATAGTAATGAAAATTCCGGAACATGATCATAAGTTAAACGTACCATAAATATCCTTTACATAGCTTAGAAATAGGCTTTGAGGGGTTCGGTATGAAAAAAATAAACTTATTTGATCAACAGGGACTAAAAGCGTCAAAAAGTGCATAAGTTTGCATTTTCACGCATATCTTACGTTCTGAATATATCAGGACATCCAAAAATTTTTGTAATTATTAAAATATTTTATTTTAGTGATTGGAATGCAAAAATACCATTCGTCGCGTAATTTGGATCGTTTTTCACGTCCGTTCGTGTTTCGTCGTAATTAACCGAATAACGCAACCGTATGACCAAACGAACCGACATTTGAGATAATTTCAAGCATGTTTCAAGTCCCCTATGCTTCAACATCCTTGTAGAGCCTTGAAAATGGGTTAACGGGGTTTAAACGCGTCAAAAATGGCTTAAACAAGCTGCAAAGACCATTCTTGCCTTTTTTTGAAAGTTTCTGCACCTGGGTACTGGTGTCGTCGCGCCACAGCAACATGGTGGTGCCATGGCGGCACGCGAGCCCTTCATGTTGACAGAATTTCAGTTTTCAGCAACCAGCTTGAACTTGGGGGTCTTTTATGCAACTTTCTCAATACTATGAGCTAGTTTTGGAGCTCCCATTGTATACAAAACCATGTTCCACAAGTGTATGGCTAGGATTGAACATTGATTCTTGCAAAAAAACTTGTCATGATCTTGTTCATCCAAGCTTACTATAAATAGAAGTGGGTTCTTCACTTCATTCCTCACAATTTGATCTCAATTCTTCTCTAAGTTGAAGCTCTCACTTGTGAAGCTTCATACCTGAGAATTTTGAGTTCAAATCTTCCTTGCTTGGACCTTTTGTAAGCTTATTTCATGCTTGTTTATGCTTTTCAAGAGTAAAATTCAAACAATATTTGACTTTCTGCTTTGACCATGAAATTGGTCACACAAAGTTCGTTTGAACTTTGCAAAGTGAGCGTAATCACGATGGTTATAGTCCCTTGTGACTCACCTATTGATTACCACGTTGATTAGTCGAAGTGACGAGTCAAATTTTCGGTCAAAATACGTGTTTTTGCGTATTTTGCAACGAAGCTATTTTCGGGTATCAAAACACTTTGTTTTGATATCAAACTTGTTTTCTAACATAGTTGAACATGTTTTAACATGTTTAACTCATCACTTTTAGTCTAGTGCTTGTTTAGGGTCGTAAGTCAAGCGGTCTAAACCACCGCTTAGACTTTCGAACCCGACCCGTTTGGTCGATCATTAGGATCCGACCAAGCATATATTGTGACCATAGTTGTATAGGGAATAACCTTCCGAGGTTATACCTTATGGTCACTTAGTTTAATTAGTTGTATGATAGGTAGTTTATATGCCTTAGAAAAATGACCAAAATGCCCTTTTCATGCATAATTTGTATTTAAGCATATGTAACCTAACTTTTGCCACTTAAACTGATTATGCAACATATTTAAACATGTTAGGGTATATAATACTTGTCATAGGACTAGTTAGGCTCCTCGAACGCGCATTTGCGCGAACTACGCATTTAAGTAGCATAAGCCACCTTAATGGGTCGTAACGGGTCGTAAGCACTTAGGATAGGTTCCGATTTAGAATGTAGTCTTTTTTAAACCATATCATATGAGTTCCAATACTCATTTGGTTTACGAGACCTCATTCTACCCGATCTTCTGATTTAGGTGTCGATTTATTAACTTAGCGATCCGATTACTAGGTGCTACTTGATTTCCTTGGTTTGCCTGAGCTTCGTTAAGTTCATTAGATCGAGGATACTTTGCACTTCAAGTGAGTACACAGTTCCCCAATTTTACTGTTTTCAATTGTTTTGGGGTGATTCATATGTGTTAAACGATTTCGATGCTTTCAACGACGATTTCAAAAACAAATACTATGGTTTATATTAAACAATAACGATTTCGATAACGTGAACGAACTTGTTGGACGTATTTAGATAACGAATGACATTCATTAGCTTTGGCTAAGCCGACCAGTATTAGGTTATGGTACCATAGGATCTGACAAATCCCGTTATCGGACTGCACCCATGGTTACGTGTGGGGGTTATGTGGGTAATGACTAACCCTGTTAATTGTTAACTTACCCTTTGGTGGTTTGTTAATACGAGTTAAACGATGGACGAGTTACGAAGGTTTGAATGTTATAAACGAGACAACCAGAAGTTAGTTTTCACAATTAAAATGAGAATGATTTTGAACGATTGAACGATATTGAACGATTATGAACAATTTGAACGATCTGAAATGATTTGAACGATTTAAACAAATGAACGATGATCTATAACGAGAACGAGTTAAACGATTTAAACGATGGGTTTTTGGTTTGTGATTAGATAACGGGACGGGTTTAATGTGATAAAAGCATGGTAGATACGCTGCTGGTACTTCTTATATATAAGTGTTTTTATCATATTACATTCCATGGCGTTATTTAGTTCACTTGGACGGACAATTTTAAACGATGTCACACAACGATGTTTACAATACGATATAAACCATACGAGTTTTATTACGAGAACGATTTACGATTTGGTTTACATAAAAAAATGTTTTGGGTTAAGATTCATGGCATCGAGGTTTTATAAACTATAACCAATTTGTTTTGACTTGGTTATTCACTTTACATTACAAACATTTTACAAAACAAGGTTTTCTAACATCGATTAACGAAGTTGTACGAGTTAATTTCAACATGTAAACGAGCCATGAATCTGACACTCTCACAAAACCTATGTGCTCACCGACATTTCTTTGCTGACTTTATTTTTACATATGTTTCAGGTGGTATTGAATGATGTTGATTGCTACTAGGATGCATGCTCACTTAGGACTGGACGAGGCCTTAGTAACTTAATAACGATGATAGACTATGTTTAACTTGTTTGTTTTGGTTCAAAGACAATGTAAATGTTAAATATCTAAATAAAACGAAACTTTTGAATCCATGGTTGTGAAACAATAATTCTATTGCTCTACTCCCCGACGTTTCCGCCGCGGTTTCGTTGTTTTACGCGGTCGGGGTGTGACAGAAGAGTTGGTATCAGAGCCAATGGTTATAGGGAATTAGGTTATTAGTAATGCTTTGACCAAGACTATAACTTTTCTAGGACCCTAACGCGAGTTTCTTGTGTTTAGATTTTAAAACAATATCGTCACCTATCTTTAGGTGATAACCACAACGAGAACACAATAACAAATCCGTTTTGAAAATCAATCATCTATTCCTAGATGATTTATTATAAGGTTTTGAACCCTCTAAGTTTTCAAAATATCGTTAAAGTTTGGGTCTTATAATGTGAACACGTGCAATCTGGAAGGGTGGATGCCTGTACCTCGGGTTTTCTGTCTAAGGCTAGAGTTTTCGTACAAATTCACATAATCAGACCCGTCACTCTTACCTGGGAACTCTTGGGGTGAGTGTCCACTTATAGGCTAAAGCATGTCTTCACGATACATTATATTGACCTATTTACTTTGATTAGTCACTTCGAGGTAACGAACGAATGATCGCCTTCCTTGTGTTTTTGTCGATGTTTTCAATACCTCTTTTGTTTATCCAATTGTCGATCTCACTCGTTTCTCATGTTTTCTTGTTCCTTTTAGAAAATGCCTCCTCGACGAGATGCACAACCTCAAACTAACGCTGAAAGCGCAGCCCTTGTCGCTCAACAAATGGCTGCCGTGATTCCAAACCTAATTACCCAGATCAATCAAGCGAACAACAACAATAACAACTAAAGTTTTCTGGGTCACAAGGAGCAACTGCGCTCCTACAATGGTTCGAAAGTTGGAGAGCACATTTAGACATGTTCAGTGTCCGAATGAATGAAAGGTTGAATTTGCATCCAGTGTTTTCGAAAAGCATGCTCTTACATGGTGGAACAGTGTGATGCGTGATAAGGGTGCCGATGTGGCAATGGCACAAACTTGGGAAGAGCTACGGGCTCTCATGATGAAAGAGTTCTGTTTCCATCACGAAATAAGGGCTTTGTAACGAGAGTTTGACGATATAAAACAAAATGGGGGAGAACACCGTGCGTTCACGGATCGTTATGAGGAGCTAAGCTTATTGTATCCTACTATGGTTACCCCGTTGGAAAAAGCGATTGAGAGGTATATCGATGGTCTACCCGATTCTGTCCAAGACATTGTAACTGGTAGTAACCCTACCGCTGTGCGTCAAGCGATCAAGTTAGCTGCAACTCTGACTGAGTCTCAAGTCAGAAAAGGGAAACTGACCCGCAAGGGTGATAAGAAGCAGTCGACCGATTCTGTTCAAGACAAGGGTAATGGAAAGAAAAAGGGGGAATCTTAGAGGAGATCGAGGAAGCGAAAGGCTTCCCAAAATTTTGCTGTTACTGCTCAGAACCCACCAGCTCAACCTCCTGCAAAGAAACAGTATGCTGGTACCGCACCACACTGTACTCAGTGCAATGGTCATCATGCGACTCATCAGGCTTGTAAACAAGTACTACTTGTGGTAAACTTGGGCACTTGGCCAACATTTGTCGTTTGGGTCAAAATCAAGCTGCTCAGAATCAAGCTCCAGGAAATGCTGCTAGATTTCCACCTGGTTCATGTTATGATTGCGGTGAAATGTGTCATTTCCGCTGTGACACCTGGGTCACTGCGACCATCAAACAAATACCAAACCAATGAAATATTGTATTTCATACTTGGGATTTTTACAAATATGTGTATCATTTGCACATATCAATTCTTGTTCGATTTCGGGCTCTAAATCGCTTTCTGGAAGGTTATACGCGCACTGATGCGTAATTATAACCAGTTTAATGCAACGAACACTCTGGAATAGTGAAATAGGCTTCACATACCTTAAATAACCTTTACATAACTTAGAAATAAGTTTTGAAGGCTTTGGTATGACAAAATCAAGTTAATTCGCTTACAGGGACTAAATTTGACAAACTGCGAAAGAATGCCAATTTGAACTGTAACAGACATTCCGGAACATGACCATAAGTTAAACATACCATAAAAATCCTTTACATAGCTTAGAAATAGGCTTTGAGGGGTTCGGTGTGCTAAAATAAACTTTTGGGTCATTCAGGGACTAAAAGCGTCAAAAAGTGCACAAGTTCTTTCGCGCATATCTTGCGTTCTGAATACATCCGGACATCCAAAAATTAATGTAAGCACTAAAATATTTTATTTTAGTGTTTGGCATAAGAAAAATCCATTCGTCACGCAATTTGGATCGTTTTTCGCGCTTATGCGCATGTCGTCATAATTAAGCGAACATCGCGATCGTACGACCAAACGAACCGACATCCGGGATATTTTTGAGCATGTTTCATGTCCACAATGTTTAGGCATGATTTTAGGGCCTTAAATTTGACTTAACGAGCCTTAAACATGTCGGAAATGGCCTTAATACACAACGGGGACTGAAATGGAAACTTTGGAAACTGGTTGCTGATCAGAAGGACCTAGGCGTGACACCTAGCCCCCTAGGCGTCACGCGAGGCCCCTTCAGAACAGCAAAAGCTGTTTTAACAGCTGTTAACAACTCTTATGCACTCCAAAGGCCAATGCCACATGTCAATCCCTGATGTTGGGGGCCATTTTGAGTTACCACAAGTTTGCAACAAGTGTAGGGATGTGATCAAAGCTCGGTATTCGAGAAACGATCCTAACGGTGGTCCATTTACTATAAATACCCACCTCAATTCCTTGCAAAACCCAAAAATCTGATCTAAGAAGCTCTAATTTGAAGCCATTTGCTTCATACCTGAACTACTTGATTCGAGACTAGCTTGCGGGGACCCTTTGTAAGTGTTCTTTCGTTCTTTCATTCGTTTTAGCGTTAAAGTCAAACTTTGTTTGACTTTCTGCATTGACCAGTTTATGGTCAATGCGAAGTTCGTTTGAACTTCATAACGTGAGCGTGATCACGATGGTTATAGTCCCTAGTGACTATACCTACTGATTACCACGTTATCTAGGCTCAGTGACGAGTCGTAGTTTCGGCCAAAATGCGTGTTATTGCGTATTTTGTAACCAAACTACTTTTAGGTATCAAAATCGTTTGTTTTGGTACCAAACCTATTTTCTAAACTTAGTTAAGCATGTTTTAACATGCTTAGCTCGTCACTTTTAGTTTAGTGCTTATATAGGGTCGTAAGGTAAGCGATCTAAACAATCGCTTATACTTTCGAACCCGACCCGTTTGGTCGATCATTAGGATCCGACCAAACACATTAGGTGACCATAGTATATAGGGAATAACCTTCCGAGATTATACCTTATGGTCGCTTTGTTTAAGTAGTTGTATGATAGGTAGTTTATATGCCTTAGGTAAATTACCAAAATGCGCTTTTTACGCCAAAATTCATTTTAAGCATATGTAACATAACTTTTAACATCTAAACTGATTTGGCAACAATATTAGACATGTTAAGGCATATTTTACTTATCATAGGGCTAGTTAGGCATTCCGAACGCGTTTTACGCGAACGACTCGTTAAAGTAGCATAAGCTACCTAAACGGGTCGTAATGGGTCGTAAGCACTTAGGTTAGGTTTCATTTTAGTATGTGGGCTTTGTTAAACCATATTACATGAGTTCCCATACTTATTTGGTTTACGAACCCTGATTCTATCAAATCCTCCGATTTAGGCCCGGTATATTAACATAGTTACCTATATTAGGTGCCGTTTGATATCCGTGATCTCTAGCATTGTTTGGTTGTTACTCAAGGACTACTAAGCAATCTCAAGTGAGTACATAGACCCCTCTTTTACTGTTTTCCAAATATTTTGGGGTGAAACACATGTGCCTACTTGTTATTTTCATGCTTTCCTGCTTTCACATCATATACTTGCTATGTTCATTAGTACATTTATAGTACATGATTTCATTGTGTTTTGCTATGTATGCCCATTGTGTGCATACTTAGTACATCGTTTTACATTACATTTCATGCTATGTATGCCCATTGTGTGCATACTTAGTACATCGTTTTACATTACATTTCATGCTATGTAAGCCCATTGTGTGCATACTTAGTACATTGTTTTACATTACATTTCATGCTATGTATGCCCATTGTGTGCATACTTAGTACATCGTTTTACATTACATTTCATGCTATGTATGCCCATTGTACGCATACTTAGTACATTGTTTTACATTACATTCTATGCTATGTATGTCCATTCTGTGCATACTTAATACATTTGTTATTCATCACATGCTTACATTTTGGTATGACATTTGGTTTGTTTAAATGGGACAATGTACATTCATTAACACCGATCATGCCGCTTGGTAGTAGGTAGTGGTACCATAGGACTTGACAACTCCCATTCCTGAAATCCCGGGTTTGTTTGGACTGGAAGGAACGACCGAATCCGAAAACATTTCTTTTGGTAACCTTGACTTAGGGTTATCCGACTGTCTCAAGGCTTGGATGTATGAATTTTTACAATACCGCATAGATGTTTATATCAGTATAGCATGCATTTGTTCCACAAAACATAACTTTGATTTAAACCATGTTTTACTTCAATACCTTGTTTTTATGCATTTTTACATATGGATGAGTTGATATATTTCACTCACCATACATGATATTTTGGATACACATTTCATGATTTACATTAGACATAGACATTTGACATGGTTTTCACACAAACATTTTGACATTTGATTATACATAAACATTCTACTTTGATGGTTTGGTTTGAGTAAGTGATTTAAGTAACGAGGCGTGTGTAATATGATACAAGCATGGTGGATACGCCGCTGGTACTTCCTATATATAAGTGCTTGTATGGTATTACATATCGTAGCGTTATTTGAATCATTTCAATTTAAGACATAAACATTTTATACAAATAACATACTTTTCACAAGACATTGTTTTACAAAACAACTTATCTTATACAAACTCATTTTACTTGGTTATTCATTTAACCATACATTATTCTCTTATTTATACATATCATCTGATCTTATTGCTTTTCAAATGATTTACAAAACAAAGCAAATTACAAGGTTCATGACTAAACATTTTCTTAAACATAAGTCATGAAATCTATTTTCACAAAACCTATGTATCTCACAGGCATTTTTATGCTGACGTACCTATTTTCACATGTGTTTCAGGATATGATGCATAGGATTTATCAAGATACACTTAGGCGGACTTGGGCCTTAGTGACAATAAAAGATGCAAGACTAGTTATTTATGTTATATTTCTTTGATTGTCAAGACATTGTAACTCTTTTAATCAATAAAACAATATTTCAATTTCCATGTGTTATGAAACAATGATTCTGTTACAACACTCCCCGACGTTTCCGCCACGTTTTGTTGTTTTACGTGGTCGGGGTGTGACAAAAAAGTTGGTATCAGAGCTCATGGTTATAGGGAATTAGGTTATTAGTAATGCTTTGACCTAGTCTATAACCTTCCTAGGACCCTAACGCGAGTTTACTTGCGTTTAGTCATAAAACAATACCGTCACCTATCCTTAAGTGACAACCACAACAAGAACACAAATTTCAAAACCGCCTTGAAAACCAATCATCTGTTCTAGGATGATTGATTACTAGGTTTTGAACCCTTTGTTATAAGGTTTTGAACCCCTTTGAATTTTCAAAACCTCGTTAAAGTTTGGGTCTTATAGTGTGAACATGTGCAATCTGGAAGAGTGGATGCCTGTACTCTGAGTTTTCTGTCTAAGGCTAGAGTGTTCGTACAAATCCACATAATCGGACCAATCACTCTTACCTGGGAACTCTTGGGGTGAGTGTCCACTTATAGGCTAAAGCATGTCTTCGCGATACATTAATATGACCCGCTTACTTTGATTTGTCACCGTCTCATTTGTTTGCCTTAGGTAACAAAAAATGATCGCAATTTTATGCGTTGCCATTTTGTTTTGATTTTCCGATAACATTTCACTTGTTTCTTCCTATGTCTTTCATTTCCTTCTAGAATGTCTCTTCCTCTCAGCAACGGTCAAATGTCCGAGCAAACAGCCAAATTTGCCCAGCGAATAGGCGAAGTAATCCTGAAGACTGTTGAATTAGGCATTGCCATGTCTCAACAATGAAGCCACTCAAGAGCCACCAAAGGAAGCAGAAGTCAAGCCAGCACCACCAGCCAAGAAACCAATAGAGGAATCAAAGACCATGGATGAACGATCCCCTAAGAAGTCAAAGAAGCGAAAGGCTTCTCAGAACTTCGCCATGGTCGCTCACAATGGTCAAGCCGTCCCCAACCAACCAACTCAACCCCCTGCTAGGAAGCCATACAAAGGAGCTGTTCCTCTGTGCAAACGATGCAACCGTCATCATTCAAACCTTATACCCTGCTCCAAATGTACCTACTGTGGACGGCGGGGACATTTGGTTAACATATGCCGCTTTGCTATCCAAAACAAAGCTGTTATAAACCTTGCTTCTGCTCAACCCCCTGCTAGGAAACCTTATGCCGGTACTGCACTGATGTGCAACAAGTGTAATGCACCTCACCGAGCTTACCTGCGGTGTCGTCTGTGTGCATCATGTGGACGACTCGGTCACCTGGCAAATGCTTGTCAATTCAACCCAATCCAAGGTGGTCCAAACCAACCCCAAGTCAACCCTGCTCCAGCTCGTTTACCATCTGGTACTTGGTACAACTACGGCGAGACGAGCTATTTCAGGAACAAGTGAACAAAGATTGTCAATGCAAATCTGACCCACGGATGAGCATTTGGCTGAGTATAAGATGTTACTGTTTTAAATCTTATGCTTTTATTTCTTTGTTTTTCTTGTAATGTGAAACAATCAGTTTTGTTTATAAATAAATCGTTGATCACAAATTCTGATATACAAGTGTAGTTACATGTGTGTATGGCATTTCCCTATAATACCTACATTAAGGAACTATGTTCCTTACAAACTACTCTTGTGAATATTTTCCCATTCTTGTGTTTACTCATGATTCCCATAGAAAATTTTAAGTACTCGTTTCATTCTAAGATACGAAGTACAGAAAATAAAGTGAAATTATGAGTAATCATGCTTTTTGCACATCTGTGCCTTTGAATCCATGGTTAGATAACTAAGGGTATTTTCCAATCTCATACCCATTACGTTCAGATTTTTTCAACATGCATAACATAAGTTTTCAAAAACAACCTTCATGATTTCCAAAACATTTTATACATAGTTCGAAAACATTTTTAATATAGTGTATTTACTTAACATAACAAATGCATGATTTCAAAAACATTGTCTATGTTTTCAAAAACAACCTTCATAATTTCAAAATGTCTCATATAGTCTGAAAACAATATTGACACAGTATATTTTCTTATCAAGTGCATGATTTCAAAGAGCATTATTCATATTTTCAAAAACCTTATACATAATTTCAAAATTCATCTCGCATGATTTTAAAACATTTTTATAAATATACCCACTAATACACCTACTTTATGATTTCAAAATTATTATATATAAGGTTTCAAAAACATTGAACACATTTTTTTAGAACCCCACGCATAGTTTTCAAAAACATTTTTCTCAATACATTGACTTAACTTTCAAATTCTGCTTCATATGTCGCCTTGACATATCTAGCATCTCAACTTCATAAGCATTTTTACTTCATGTTTTGACTTAAGCACATCCAGTGCGAGGTTTCAAAACATCTTCAACTTCTAAAATCAATATGGGATCTTTTGATCTTCACAATTAGACCCTTGTGGATGATTATTATTCAAATCAGAGTCCGTAATTGGATTCCTTGTGTACCTTAATTCGAACATTTCGGTTCCTTATAATCGAAATCGAATTTTCTCTTTAAAAGATCTTCCTATCTTTATAGTTAGATTCTTAGAAATATTTAAAGCACCAATCAAAATCCACTGATTGGATACCTGGTGTGCTTTGAATACATGTGCACAGTTAACAGAACAAATTAACAAATGATAACAAATCAAGTTAAACAATTTTGTGGTTATGTGACTATGTGTTTATGCATTTTGTGTTTTCTTTTATACAATTTTTGTGTTTTTGTATACTCTGGATATTCGTTATCCAAATCCTGGTAGGATCTTTCATATCTTCATATGAGGGATTCGTAGAAGGATATCCAAAGGTACTACCTTAAATCCTAAATGGGCTTCTATGTAATAGTTAAGACCCTTGGATTATATAGTACTATTCCATGATTCATAAGAGACCCTTTTAGTGGTCTAGTAAAAAAGATTGATTCAAAAATCTGGTTAAGAATGACATGTGATGATATAAGCTGAAAAGACTCCTTGGTTGTCTATTAAAATCATTTATTGATTTAATAAAAGGGACCCTATGGTGGTCTAGTCACATTCATCACAAGATTTGTTTGTTTGGTTTTCCCCTACACATTATAAAATAGACTGTGTGGGCTATACAAGGAATTGTGTAATTATGGACGCGTACGTAATTATAAAATTCAGTGCACAGAAACCCAGTAAAACTTATTATGTGTAAGAACCGATAGCGACCACAATAACAAAATGTGAAGGATGTAATGGAGGTACGGTGGACGCACCAATAATGCTTAATAGACTATTATATAAGTGTCCCTCCTACATTGTAAGCATGATGTTATTTAAAGTTACTAGAAGTTCAAGAACTCTAACCAGTGTTGTTCAATCTTTTCAAATTCATGTTTCAAGCTCTCACAAGTTTCCTCTAAATAAATTTCGGGACGAAATTTCCTGAAGTAGGGGAGACTGTGACACCTGGGTCACTGCGACCATCAAACAAATACCAAACCAATGAAATATTGTATTTCATACTTGGGATTTGTACAAATATGTGTATCATTTGCACATATCAATTCTTGTTCGATTTCAGGCTCTAAATCGCTTTTTGGAAGGTTATACGCGCACTGATGCGTAATTATAACCAGTTTAATGCAACCAACACTCCAGAATAGTGAAATAGGCTTCACATACCTTAAATAACCTTTACATAACTTAGAAATAAGTTTTGAAGGCTTTGGTATGACAAAATCAAGTTAATTCGCTTACAGGGACTAAATTTGACAAACTGCGAAAGAATGCCAATTTGACCTGTAACAGACATTCCGGAACATGACCATAAGTTAAACATACCATAAATATCCTTTACATAGCTTAGAAATAGGCTTTGAGGGGTTCGGTGTGCTAAAATAAACTTTTGGGTCATTCAGGGACTAAAAGCGTCAAAAAGTGCACAAGTTTGCACTTTCGCGCATATCTTGCGTTCTGAATACATCCGGACATCCAAAAATTTATGTAAGCACTAAAATATTTTATTTTAGTGTTTGGCATAAGAAAAATCCATTCGTCACGCAATTTGGATTGTTTTTCGCGCTTATGCGCATGTCGTCGTAATTAAGCGAACATCGCGATCGTACGACCAAACGAACCGACATCCGGGATATTTTTGAGCATGTTTCATGTCCACAATGTTTAGGCATCATTTTAGGGCCTTAAATTTGACTTAACGAGCCTTAAACATGTCGGAAATGGCCTTAATACACAACGGGGACTGAAATGGAAACTTTGGAAACTGGTTGCTGATCAGAAGGACCTAGGCGTGACACCTAGCCCCCTAGGCGTCACGCGAGGCCCCTTCAGAACAGCAAAAGCTGTTTTAACAGCTGTTAACAACTCTTATGCACTCCAAAGGCCAATGCCACATGTCAATCCCTGATGTTGGGGGCCATTTTGAGTTACCACAAGTTTGCAACAAGTGTAGGGATGTGATCAAAGCTCGGTATTCGAGTAACGATCCTAACGGTGGTCCATTTACTATAAATACCCACCTCAATTCCTTGTAAAACCCACAAATCTGATCTAAGAAGCTCTAAGTTGAAGCCATTTGCTTCATACCTGAACTACTTGGATCGAGATTAGCTTGCGGGGACCCTTTGTAAGTGTTCTTTCGTTCTTTCATTCGTTTTAGCGTTAAAGTCGAACTTTGTTTGACTTTCTGCATTGACCAGTTTATGGTCAATGTGAAGTTCGTTTGAACTTCATAACGTGAGCGTGATCATGATGGTTATAGTCCCTAGTGACTATACCTACTGATTACCACGTTATCTAGGCTCAGTGACGAGTCGTAGTTTCGGCCAAAATGCGTGTTATTGCGTATTTTGTAACCAAACTACTTTTAGGTATCAAAACCGTTTGTTTTGATACCAAACCTGTTTTCTAAACTTAGTTAAGCATGTTTTAACATGCTTAGCTCGTCACTTTTAGTTTAGTACTTATATAGGGTCGTAAGGTAAGCGATCTAAACAATCGCTTATACTTTCGAACCCGACCCGTTTGGTCGATCATTAGGATCTGACCAAACACATTAGGTGACCATAGTATATAGGGAATAACCTTCCGAGGTTATACCTTATGGTCGCTTCGTTTAAGTAGTTGTATGATAGGTAGTTTATATGCCTTAGGTAAATTACCAAAATGCCCTTTTTACGCCAAAATTCATTTTAAGCATATGTAACATAACTTTTAACATCTAAACTGATTTGGCAACAATATTAGACATGTTAAGGCATATTTTACTTATCATAGGGCTAGTTAGGCATTCCGAACACGTTTTACGCGAACGACGCGTTAAAGTAGCATAAGCTACCTAAACGGGTCGTAATGGGTCGTAAGCACTTAGGTTAGGTTTCATTTTAGTATGTGGGCTTTTTTAAACCATATTACATGAGTTCCCATACTCATTTGGTTTACGAACCCTCATTCTATCAAATCCTCCGATTTAGGTTCGGTATATTAACCTAGTTACCTATATTAGGTGCCGTTTTGTGACACCCCAGGAAAACCGGGAACACCATACAACTTAACTAGCTTCCTCAGTGAGTGCTTACCAAATTTCGGGACGAAATTTCTTTCAACTTGGGGATGATGTGACAACTCGAAATTTAGAACCTTTCGTTGTATCTTGATGTAACATGCTTGAACGTTGTGTGACTAGTTAACTTGTTGGTTTAATGATATAAGTGAACATCCTATGTGATTGTGTGCTATGTTATATGTATGCTTGTATCTATGCGACCCGAGACACAAGGACCCGACTCGAGACCATGCGGTCTCGAGTGAACAGCGTAACTATTTGGGCCGGTTGGGCCATTTAATCCAGCCGAAACCCATTAGGGTGCATCAACTTAAAGCTAGTATATAACCTTTGTAGTGAGCCAACTTTTCCATTCTTTGGACTACACACACTCTCTTCCACACTCTCTCTCTAGAAAACCTAAAACCCTAAAGATCAAACATCATCTCACCTCTCCTTCTTCTCGGATTCAACCGGCGACCACAAGGAGCTCTCGGATTCACTTGTGCTCTTCACTCGGAAGCCTTCGGACAACAAACTTACCTTTCTTCACACACCTCATCAACCGGTTAGTGTTTTATGATGTTTGTTGTTAGATGTTATGGATGACATGGTTTAACTAGAATAGTTGTACGAATGATGATGTTCTTGTGAATCGGATGTGTATGATGATGTTATTCGGCTAACATGTCTTGATTTCGGATATATTGCATGATGAGTTAATGATATCTTGTGTCTAAATATGATTTAAACCATTAATTGTTGATGTTCATGAAATCGGCTTGCATATGTGTATTAGATAATGTCATGTTAACCGGATTGTACACTCTTGTGCTAAGAACCGAATGCTTGTTAAACCGGCTACATGTATGTGGAAATCGGATTAGAGTAGAGTCGAGTTTGAGGTGTTATGTGATGATTTGGAACCATTAGATGAGTATGTTCAAGTGTTTTGATTGTTACTCATGTTATGATTGTGATTAATGCTAAAAGCCCTAAAATATGATGAACAAGTTTGAATGATCATGATGAATGACTTGAATATATGAAGAACAACATGAGCATGATATGAATGTGTCTTGAATATTTGAAAACTAGCTGTTTGATCCATTTTCGGTTAGTGTTAGACAAGGAAACATGTTAGTGCATTGTTATTGGCTAGTACACCATATCATGATCATGAAATTCTGTTGGTTTAGTACAATGTCGGAAATCAGCAGATGTTCCAGCCGAGACCTTCGGTCTCGACTCGAGATCACCCAATGACAACTCAAGATCACGGTTTCGACACGGGTTGCGAGTCGAGAACTCCTAGTCCCGACTCGAGACCATACTTTATCAGCACACACACATCATAATTCGAGACCAGGGTTGCGAGTCCGGTTGCGACTCGAGACCAATACATGCATGACCCGAGACCTCCTCAGTTGCGACTCGAGAGCTTGTAGGCTACAACTCAAGACCGCACCGTCTCGACTAGAGACCGCACAGTCTCGACTCGAGACCACGATTACACTCTTTCTGATTTGGACTTGCACATTGTTACGGGCTTAGGTGATTGGGCCGGACTCTTGGGCTTTGATTACTTGTATACATGCTACTGTTCAACTCATAGGTATTATTGTAAACCGCCATGTTTATACGTGTATGCCATGAATAATACCTGTATACAACTTGCTAGTATACGTGTAGAACATACGTGCACTACTTGGATATGAACCTGACTTGAATGGTATCTATGTTAGGACATAGTTGACCACTTACAACTTGATTGACCTTTCTGTGCATCTGCCGAGCAAACCAAGGTGAGTTCACACCCTCTACAAAGCATGGGATTCCCAAGGGTCGGGAATTGGGGTTAAGGAACATGGGTTCCTCGTCCTTCTTGGGTAGGACAGCATCGGTTCAGGAATATAATTCCTCGTCCTCATGGACAGATAACTCGTACTAGACCAACACTCTATCACGAAGTCCCTCCTTTTTTATATCGACTTAATCGCCGGGCCAATGGCGAGCGGGTCATTAGTTAGATAGCGCTATTTAGGTCTGACAAACCTCACACCGTGCCGCAGAGGACGGGCGTGAACTAATGGATCTGGGGCACGTCAATGATGATAGACATTGACAGTTTCGGGGCACATAAACATGACTACAGTCAGCAGTCAATATGGTAACGAGTCTAGTGTATACATGGGGTAGCCCCCACGGCCGAAATGCCAGATAACTAACATGGGGTAGCCCCCACGGCCGGAGTGCCAGAGTAACCGGGAATAAACAAGTCACATTTTTTTTCTAACTATGGGGTAACCCCCACGGCAGGATGCCAGATAATGGAAACTGTTTTTGAAACAACTTAAAACGAACACCCTATTGTGAACTCACTCAACTTGTTGTTGACTCGTTATTACATGCTTTGCAGGTCTTTAGGTACTTAGCTGGAGCTTGCATGGAAGAGGGTCGTTGTGGGACATGGACAGCTGTGTGCCATGTTAAACTTTGAACAATTAAACTCATGTTTGGTTTTAAACATTATGCTTCCGCTTGCAACTTAAACCATGTTTTGTTTGAACACCAATTGTATTGGTTGGATTTTATAACTACTTATATGCTTGTTAAATATGATTGGTGGCTGGATCCTGGTCAGTCACGCCTCCAAGCGGTAGTACTCCGCAGGTGGATTTTGGGGGTGTGACAGATTTGATATACGTGATCTCTAGCATTGTTTGGTTGTTACTCAAGGACTACTAAGCAATCTCAAGTGAGTACATAGACCCCTTTTTTTACTGTTTTCCAAACATTTTGGGGTGAAACACTTGTGCCTACTTGTTATTTTCATGCTTTCCTGCTTTCACATCATATACTTGCTATGTTCATTAGTACATTTATAGTACATGATTTCATTGTGTTTTGCTATGTATGCCCATTGTGTGCATACTTAGTACATCGTTTTACATTACATTTCATGCTATGTATGCCCATTGTGTGCATACTTAGTACATCGTTTTACATTACATTTCATGCTATGTATGCCCATTGTGTGCATACTTAGTACATTGTTTTACATTACATTTCATGCTATGTATGCCCATTGTGTGCATACTTAGTACATCGTTTTACATTACATTTCATGCTATGTATGCCCATTGTGCGCATACTTAGTACATTGTTTTACATTACATTCTATGCTATGTATGTTCATTGTGTGCATACTTAGTACATTTGTTATTCATCACATGCTTACATTTTGGTATGACATTTGGTTTGTTTAAATGGGACAATGTACATTCATTAACACCGATCATGCCGCTCGGTAGTAGGTAGTGGTACCATAGGACTTGACAACTCCCATTCTTGAAATCCCGGGTTTGTTTGGATTGGAAGGAATGACCGAATCCGAAAACATTTCTTTTGGTAACCTTGACTTAGGGTTATCCGACTGTCTCAAGGCTTGGATGTATGAATTTTTACAATACCGCATAGATGTTTATATCAGTATAGCATGCATTTGTTCCACAAAACATAACTTTGATTTAAACCATGTTTTACTTCAATACCTTGTTTTTGTGCATTTTTACATATGGATGAGTTGATATATTTCACTCACCATACATGATATTTTGGATACACATTTCATGATTTACATTAGACATAGACATTTGACATGGTTTTCACACAAACATTTTGACATTTGATTATACATAAACATTCTACTGTGATGGTTTGGTTTGAGTAAGTGATTTAAGTAACGAGGCGTGTGTAATATGATACAAGCATGGTGGATACGCCGCTGGTACTTCCTATATATAAGTGTTTGTATGGTATTACATATCATAGCATTATTTGAATCATTTCAATTTAAGACATAAACATTTTATACAAATAACATACTTTTCACAAGACATTGTTTTACAAAACAACTTATCTTATACAAACTCATTTTACTTGGTTATTCATTTAACCATACATTATTCTCTTATTTATACATATCATCTGATCTTATTGCTTTTCAAATGATTTACAAAACAAAGCAAATTACAAGGTTCATGACTAAACATTTTCTTAAACATAAGTCATGAAATCTATTTTCACAAAACATATGTATCTCACAGGCATTTTTATGCTGACGTACCTATTTTCACATGTGTTTCAGGATATGATGCATAGGATTTATCAAGATACACTTAGGCGGACTTGGGCCTTAGTGACAATAAAAGATGCAAGACTAGTTATTTATGTTATATTTCTTTGATTGTCAAGACATTGTAACTCTTTTAATCAATAAAACAATATTTCAATTTCCATGTGCTATGAAACAATGATTCTGTTACAACACTCCCCGACCTTTCCACCACGTTTTGTTGTTTTACGTGGTCGGGGTGTGACATCCGCAACAATTGTCCGAGGCTCGCAAATCTGAATGTTAATGCCAATGTGAATCCCGCTCGTGGACGAGCATACAATTTGAATGCAAACGAGGCGCGTGCTGACAACGAGATTGTTAATGGTACGTTCCTTGTTAACCATCGACCTGCATCTGTTCTTTTTGATTCTGGTGCCGATAGAAGTTTTGTTTCCTTATCATTTGAGCCTTTGCTTGCGATACCTAGAACTAAACTGAGGAAACCCTTATCTGTCGAACTTGCTACAGGTAAACCTCTTATACTCGATTCTGTGATTCGCGATTGTCAATTGAACCTCGATAACCATCTTTTTCCTATTGAACTCATACCGAGCGACTTGGAAGCTTCGATATCATTGTAGGGATGGATTGGTTAACTAAGTTTCATGCTGAGGTGGTTTGTTTTGATAAGATTGTTCGTATTCCTCTTTCGTCTGGTGAAGTTCTATAGGTTTGTGGCATGAAACCATCTCGTGGATTGAAACTCATGTCATGTACGAAAGCCCAAAGTTACTTACGAAAAGGATATGTGGCCTTCCTGGCACATTGTGACAACTGTACTCTGTAATCGATGTACGATGTAAAACAATGATGATTATTAATAAAACAATGTGATTTGGTGTTACTATATGTGTTTTGATGTTATTATGTGTGTATTTGTGTTTGGTGAATTTTCAATTAGATTCGACTCCAATTTCAAGCTTTAAATCGCTTTCTGGAAGGTTATACGCAAACTGGTGCGTAAACGCAGTCAGTATAATGCGACAAACACTCCGGAATATTGACATAGGCTTAACATACCTTAAATAATCTCCACATAACTTAGAAATAAGTTTTGAATGGTTTGGTGTGTTGAAATCAACTTTGTTCGATCGCAGGGACTATTTGTGTCAAACTGCAAAACTATACCGATTTGTATAACAACGAACACTCCGGAACTTGATCATAAGTTAAACATACCCTAAATATCCTTTACATGGCTTAGAAATAGGCTTTGAGGGGTTCGGTATGCTAAAATAAACTTTATTGATCAATAAGGACTAAAAACGTCAAAAAGTGCACAAGTTTGCATTTTCGCGCATATCTTACGTTCTGAATATATCCGGACATCCAAAAATTTATGTAATCATTAAAATATTTTATTTTAGTGATTGGCATGATAAAATTTCATTCGTCGCTTAATTTGGATCGTTTTTGCGTTCGTTACAACTTCCGTCGTAATTAACCGAACAACGCAACTGTACGACCAAACGAGCCGACATCCGAGATATTTTTGAGCATGTTTTGAGTTCCCTATACTTTAACTTCATTTTAGAGCCTTGAAATGAGGTTAACGGGGCTTAAACGTGTAAAAAATGAGCCGAAATACAAGTTTCTGATGTGCAGGGACCTGTTTTGACATTCTGCCAAACTTCCTTACACGGGCCGCGTAAGGTTTGGTGTATATGCTACGTGGGCCACGTGGCCTTGTCAGACAGAATGTTCAGAAACAACAATCTGGGCTAAATTATGGGGTTTTAATGTATTATTTGCAATACCTGGAGCTGGTTTTCGGCCCCCATTGTATTCTAATACCATTAACCCAAATGTATGGCCAAGATCACTCCCTCAAACCACTTGGAATCATCCTATTGATCCTAACTTACTATAAATATCAACCCCCACTTCACTTCATTCTCACACTTGATCTGAATTCAGCTCTAAGTTGGGGTGTTTGCACTTCATACCTGAGCTATTTTAGATCAAACATCCTTCTTGGACCCTTTGTAAGTCCTCTTCTTGCTTGTTCTTATATTTCAAGCATGAAAGTCAAACAAGTTTGACTTTCAGCTTTGACCAGTCAATGGCCAACACAAAGTTTCGTTGAACTTTGCAACGTGAGCGTAATCACGATGGTTATAGTCCCTTGTGACTATACCTACTGATTACCACGTTGACTAGGCGTAGTGATGAGTCGTAGTTTCGGCCAAAATGCGTGTTTATGCGTATTTTGTAACTAAACTACTCTAGGGTATCAAAACCGTTAGTTTTGATACCAAAACCTGTTTTCTAACTTAACTAAACATGTTCTAGCATGTTTAGCTCGTCACTTTTAGTTTGGTGCTTGTGTAGAGTCATAAGTCAAGCGGACTAAACACCCGCTTAGACTTTCGAACACGACCCGTTTGGTCGATCATTAGGATCCGACCAAACATGTTTAGTGACCATAGTTGCATAGGGAATAACCTTCCAAGGTTATACCTTATGGTCACCTAGTTTAATGTAGTTGTATGATAAGTAGTCTATATGCCTTAGGTAAATGACCAAAATGCCCTTTTCATGCATAATTGGTAATTAAGCATATATAACATAAACTTTTGTCACGTAACTGATTATGCAACATATTTAAACATGTTTAGGCATATAAGATTTTTCATAGGACTAGTTAGACATCTCGAATGCGCTTTTGCGCGCACGACGCGTTAAAGTAGCGTAAGCTACCTTAATGGGTCGTAACGGGTCGAAAGCACTTAGGTTAGGTTCCGATTTAGGATGTAGGCTTTGTTAAACCATATCACATGAGTTCCAACACTCATTTGGTTTACAAGACCTCATTCTATCCGATCTTCCGATTTAGGTGTCTATTGTTGACTAGTGATTCGATTACTAGGTGCTGTTTGATTTCTCTGGTTTGCTCGAGTTTGTTAAAGTTCTATTGATTGAGGATACTTTGCACTCCAAGTGAGTACATAGTTCCCCTATTTTACTGTTTTCAATTGTTTTGGGGTGATTCATATGTGCTAAATGTTTTCAAGGTTTTAACGATGGTTTTTAAAACGATTTTCGATATTATAACGATGATTTCAAAAAACGATTAAGATGGTTTATATTAAACTAATAACGATTTCAATAAAGTGAATAAACTAGTTGGTTGTAATTACATAACGAATGGCATTCATTAGCATTGATCAAGCCGACCAGTATTAGGTTATGGTACCATAGGATCTGACAAATCCCATTATCATACTGTACCCATGGTTATGTGTGGGTTAGGTGGGTAATGACTGAATCTGAATGTTAATTTACCCTTTGGTGGTTTATTAATGCGAGAAGCGAGGTAGTCGAGTCACGAAGGTTTGAATATTATTAGCGAGGCAACCACAAATAGTTTTCACACTTAAAACGAGGATGATTTAAACGAATTAACGATTTGGAAACGATGTTAAATGATTTGGGTAAACGATTGGTTTTTGGCTAGTGTTTAGATAACGGGACGGGTGTAATGTGGTGAAAACATGGTAGATACGCCGCTGGTACTTCTTATATATAAGTGTTTTCAACATATTACATACCGTGGCGTTATTTAGTTCACTTGGGATAAACGATTTTGAAACGATGTCACACAAACGAGGTTTTCGAAATGATATAAACCATACGAGTTCTATTAACGAGATTTATTAACGAGATATATTAACGAGTTTTATTAACGATTTAATACGAGATGTTTTACAAATTGCTTTACTAAAACAAATGTTTTTGGGTTAAGAATCATGGCTACGAGGTTTTATAAATTATAGCCCGCTTGATTTGAGTGGGTTAATTAAGTTGCAATATTATACTCTTTTCAAAACAAGGTTTTTAATAAATTATTGCAACATCTAAACTAGCCATGAATCCGACACTCCTATAAAACCTATGTACTCGCCAGCATTTTTTTGCTGACTTTGTTTTTACATATGTTTCAGGTGTTGATGCTTGATGATGATTACTAGGATGCATGAGTCACATAGGATCTGGACGAGGCCTTAGTGACATAATAACAATATTAGTCGATATGTAACTTGTTTGTTTTGTGTTAAGACAATGTTAATGTTTAATATTTTCAATAAAACGAAACACTTTATGTATCCATGGTTATGAAATGATAATTCTGCAACGACACTCCCCGACGTTTCCGCCGCGGTTTTGTTGTTTTAACGCGGCCAGGGTGTGACAGAAGAGTTGGTATCAGAGCCAATGGTTATAGGGAATTAGGTTATTAGTAATGCTTTGACCTAGACTATGACTTTTAGGACCCCAACGCAAATTTCTTTGAGTTTAGATTTTTAAAACAAAACTGTCACCTACCCTTAGGTGATAACCACAATGAGAACACAATTTTCGAATCCGCTTTGAAAACTAATCATCTGTTCTAGGATCATTGATTACTAGGTTTTGAACCCTTTGTTATAAGGTTTTGAACCCTTTAAGTTTTCAAAATCTCGTCAAAGTTTGGGTCTAAATAATGTGAACACTTGCAAACTGGAAGAGTGAATGCCTGCACCCTGAGTTTTCTGTCTAAGGCTAGAGTGTTCGTACAAATCCACATAATCAGACCAGTCACTCTTACCTGGGAAATCTTGGGGTGAGTGTTCACTTATAGGCGAGCATGTCTTCGGCGATACATTATATTGACCCATTTACTCTGATTAGTCACTGCGTGTCGTTTGTTTGTTCGAGGTAACGAACAAATGATCGCCTTCCTTGTGTTTTGTCGATACCAATTTTGCTTTTGCTAATTATCAACCTCACTCGTTTCTCATATCTCCTTGTTAGACCATGCCTCCTCGATGTGAAGCACAATCTTTTACTATTGAAGAAATCGCAGCCCTGGTCTCTCAGCAAGTGGCTGCTGTGCTTCCCGGTGTTGTGACCCAAGTCCATGAGATATACAACAACAACAATAATAACAACAATAATGCACCGTGTAATTTCAAGAATTTCAATTCTGCTAAGCCTCTAAAGTTTTCTGGGTCGCAAGGAGCAACTGCGCTCCTGCAGTGGTTCGAGAGTATCGAGAGCACATTCAGACAAGTGCAGTGTCCGAATGCGCGTAAGGTTGAATTTGCATCAAGCGTGTTTGAGAAGCGAGCGCTTACCTAGTGGAATGGTATTATGCGCGATAGGGGTGCCGAAGTGGCGTTGGCACAAACATGGGAAGAGCTTTGGGCTCTCATGATGAAGGAGTTTTGTCCCCGTCACGAAATTCGAGCTTTGTAACGAGAGTTCGACGATTTAAAGCAAGATGGGGCTGAACACCGTGCGTACACGGATCGTTTTGAGGAACTCAGTCTATTGTGTCCCACTATGGTTACCCCACCAGAGAAAGCAATCGAGAGATATATCGATGGTCTACCCGATTCTATGCTGGATATTGTGACCGGTGTTAATCCTACTACCCTTCGTCAAGCAATCGAGTTGTCTGCTACCCTGACTGAGACTCAAGTCAGGAAGGGTAAACTCACCCGCAAGGGTGATAAAAAGAAGGCGACTGATTCTGGGAAGGACAAGAAAAAGGGTAAGGGTAAAGAAGGTGAGTCGTCGAAGAAATCGAGGAAGCGAAAGGGTGCCCAGAATTTTGCTGTTACGGCATAGGCTAATCAGAACCCACCGGCTCAACCTCCTGCGAAGAAGGCGTATGCTGGTACCGCACCTCATTGTGCTCGCTGCAACGGTCATCATGTTGCACAGCAAGCTTGTAAGCAGTGCACGACGTGTGGTAAACTTGGGCATCTGGCCAATGTTTGTCGTTTAGGACAAATCAGGTTGCCCAGGTTCAAGCTCCGGTACAAGGGAATGCTGCTAGATTCCCACCAGGTTCATGTTTCAATTGTGGAGAGTTTGGTCATTTCCGCAACAACTGTCCGAGGCTGGTGAATGCAAACGCGAATGCTAATGCAAACCCGAATGCGAACGTCAACGCCAGCGTGAATCCTGCTCAAGGGCGAGCACACAATTTGAATGCAAATGAAGCGAGGGCTGACAACGAGGTGGTGAATGGTACGTTTCTTGTTAATAATCGACCTGCATCTATTCTCTTTGATTCTGGTGCCAATAGAAGTTTTGTTTTGTTGTCTTTTGAACCTTTGCTTGCGATACCTAGAACTAAATTGAGGAAACCCTTATCTGTCGAAGTTGCTACTGGTAAACCGCTCGTTCTCGATTATGTTATTCGTGGTTGTCAGTTAAACCTTGATAACCATCTTTTTCCTATTGACCTCACGCCAATGCAACTTGGGAGCTTCGACATTATCATTGGAATGGATTGGTTAACCAAACACCACGCTGAGGTGGTTTGCTTCGATAAGATTGTTCGTATCCCTTTGTCTTCTGGCGAAATTCTAGAAGTTTGTGGCGAGAAACCTTCAGATGGATTGAAGCTTATGTCGTGTACAAAGGCCCAAAGTTATTTGCGAAAAGGATATGTTGCTTTTCTGGCACATGTCACCGAGGAGAAAGTCAAGAGCAAGAGTATTCATGATATTCCGATTGTTCGGGATTATCCAGAGGTGTTTCCTGATGAACTGCCTGGTTTGCCTCCAGTTCGTCAAGTCGAATTTCATATTGACCTTGTACCCAATGCCAACCCGATCGCGAAAGCACCTTATCGTCTTGCACTGTCAGAGATGCAAGAGTTATCGAAACAGCTTCAAGAGTTATCTGATAAAGGATTCATCCGTCCGAGTTATTCACCTTGTGGAGCTCCTGTCCTCTTCGTGAAAAAGAAAGATGGGTCTTTTCGAATGTGTATCGATTATCGTGAGCTTAATAATCTTACCATCAAGAATCGATATCCCCTACCTCGAATTGATGATCTCTTTGACCAACTGCAAGGTGCTTCGTGTTTTTCTAAGATCGATCTGCATTCTAGGTATCATCAACTTCGTGTTCTCGAAGAAGATATTCCCAAAACTGCTTTCCGCACGAGATATGGGCATTACTAGTTCACTGTCATGCCTTTTGGTTTGACGAATGCCCCAGCTATCTTTATGGACTTAATGAATAGGGTCTGTAAACCTTATTTAGACAAGTTCATTATTGTGTTCATCGACGATATTCTCATTTATTCGAAGACTCAAGCCAATCACGAGCAACACCTTCGCTTAATGTTGGAACTCCTTAAGAAGGAACAACTTTTTGCTAAATTCTCCAAGTGTGAATTCTGGCTTAAAGAATTTCAGTTTCTAGGTCACATAGTCAACGAGCAGGGTATTCATGTGGATCCATCCAGGATTGTTGCTATTAAGGATTGGAGTACGCCGACGACACCTACAGAGATTCGATATTTTCTTGGTCTTGCTGGTTATTATCGTCGATTCATTTCTAATTTCTCGAAGATTGTGGTTCCACTCACTGCTTTGACTCAGAAAGCCTTTTGAGTGGGGACCCAAGCAAGAAGAAGCGTTCCAAACGCTGAAGCAGAAGTTATGTAATGCTCCTGTTCTATCTCTTCCCGAGGGAAGCGACGATTTCGTTGTCTATTGCGATGCATCCAACTTAGGCCTTGGTTGCGTCCTCATGCAACGAGGTAAGGTTATAGCATATGCATCTAGAGAATTGAAAGTTCATGAGAAGAACTATATGACTCATGATCTTGAGTTAGGAGCTGTGGTTTTCGTGCTTAAAATCTGGAGACACTACCTCTATGGAACGAAGTGTGTGGTTTTCACAGACCACAAAAGTCTCCAGCATATTCTTAATCAGAAGGAGCTAAACATGAGGCAACGACGTTGGGTTGAACTCTTAAACGATTACGATTGCAAGATTCGCTACCATCCTGGTAAGGCGAATGTCGTAGCCGATGCGCTTAGTCGAAAAGAGCGAGTCAAGCTTCACTCTGTCCAAGCTCTATCCGACATCCGATCTCGTGTCCTTCAAGCTCAACGATCCAGTGTGATCAAAGGTTTATTGAAAGATGAGCTACCGCTTCAACTTGAGCTTAAGCTCGAAAGGAAAGACGATGGTTTACTCTACTTCAAGGATCGTTTGTGGATTCCAAAACAAGACGATCTTCGCACCCTAGTGATGGACGAATCTCACAAGTCTAGATATTCTATCCATCCTGGTGCTGATAAAATGTACAAGGATCTTCGTACTCAGTACTGGTGGCCTGGTATGAAGAAGGATGTTGCCTTGTATGTATCAAAATACCTAACTTGTCTCAAAGTCAAGGCTGAACATCAACGACCTTCTGGTTTGCTTGTACAACCAGAGATACCGGTTTGGAAGTGGGAGAACATTGCGATGGATCTCATCACTAAGTTACCGCGTACGTGTAAAGGTCATGATGCTATTTGGGTTGTTATCGATCTATTAACGAAATCAACTCATTTTATTCCGATTCGCGAGGATCTATCTGCTGATAAACTTGCAAAGATTTATGTTGATGAGATAGTATCTCGACATGGTGTTCCTTTGGATATCATTTCTGATCGTGATGCTCGATTTTCTTCTCATTTCTGGAAGACCATGCAATCTGCTTTGGGAACCCAACTGAATCTAAGCACTGCTTATCATCCCCAAACAGATGGTCAATCTGAAAGGACGATTCAAACTTTGGAGGATATGCTTAGAGCATGCGTGATAGACTTTGGTGGTAATTGGGATTCTCATCTGCCATTGATCGAGTTCTCTTACAACAATAGTTATCATGCTAGCATTAAAATGGCACCATTCGAATCTCTCTACGGTCGAAAATGTCGTTCACCTGTCTGTTGGAACGAGACCGGTGAAGCTCAGCTTACTGGACCTGAGCTCGTTCAGGAAACAACAGACAAAATCAAGAAAATTCACGATAATCTTGTGACAGCTAGATGCCGTCAAAAGAGTTATGCGGATTTACGACGCAAGCCCTTAGAATTTCAAGTCGGAGACCGTGTCCTACTCAAGGTGTCACCTTGGAAGGGAGTGGTGAGATTTGGAAGGAAAGGAAAACTTGCACCTCGATATGTGGGACCATTTAAGATTGTGGAAAGAATTGGGAAGGTTGCCTATCGACTAGAGTTACCTCCAGAGCTTGGAAATATTCACCCGACTTTTCACATGTCCAATTTGCGAAAATGTTTAGCTGACGCTGATCTTCACATTCCTCTCGACGAGATCCTAATCGATGAAACGATGCACTTTGTCGAGAAACCCGTGGAGATAGTGGACCGTACTTTCAAACAGTTGTAGAACAAACGGATTCATTTGGTTAAAGTTCGTTGGGAGTCCAAACGTGGCCCAGAGTTTACTTGGGAACGTGAGTACCAAATGAAGGCAAAATATCTGCATTTGTTTTCACAAGCTTCCTCTAAATAAAATTTCGGGACGAAATTTCCTGAAGTAGGGGAGACTTTGACAACTGTACTCTGTAATCGATGTACGATGTAAAACAATGATGATTATTAATAAAACAATGTGATTTGGTGTTACTATATGTGTTTTGATGTTATTATGTGTGTTTTTGTGTTTGATGAATTTTTAATTAGATTCGACTCCAATTTCAAGCTTTAAATCGCTTTCTGAAAGTTATACGCAAACTGGTGCGTAAACGCAGTCGGTATAATGCGAAAAACACTCCGGAATAGTGACATAGGCTTAAGATACCTTAAATAACCTCCACATAACTTAGAAATAAGTTTTGAATGGTTTGGTGAGTTGAAATCAACTTTGTTCGATCGCAGGGACTATTTGTGTCAAACTGCAAAACTATACCGATTTGTATAATAACGAACACTCCGGAACTTGATCCTAAGTTAAACATACCCTAAATATCCTTTACATGGCTTATAAATAGGCTTTGAGGGGTTCGGTATGCTAAAATAAACTTTATTGATCAATAAGGACTAAAAGCGTCAAAAAGTACACAAGTTTACATTTTCGCGCATATCTTACGTTCTGAATATATCCGGACATCCAAAAATTTATGTAATCATTAAAATATTTTATTTTAGTGATTGGCATGATAAAATTTCATTCGTCGCTTAATTTGGATCGTTTTTGCGTTCGTTACGACTTCCGTCGTAATTAACCGAACAACGCAACCGTACGACCAAACGAGCCGACATCTGAGATATTTTTGAGCATGTTTTGAGTTCCCTATACTTTAACTTCATTTTAGAGCCTTGAAATGAGGCTAACGGGGCTTAAACGTGTAAAAAAATGAGCCGAAATACAAGTTTCTGATGTGAAGGGACCTGTTTTGACATTCTGCCAAACTTCCTTACATGGGCCGCGTAAGGTTTGGTGTATATGCTGCGCGGGCCACATGGCCTTGTCAGACAGAGTGTTCAGAAACAACAATCTGGGATAAATTAAGGGGTTTTAATGTAATATTTGCAATACCTGGAGCTGGTTTTCGGCCCCCATTGTATTCTAATACCATTAACCCAAATGTATGGCCAAGATCACTCCCTCAAACCACTTGGAATCATCCTATTGATCCTAACTTACTATAAATAGCAACCCCCACTTCACTTCATTCTCACACTTGATCTGAATTCAGCTCTAAGTTGGGGTGTTTGCACTTCATACCTGAGCTATTTTAGATCAAACATCCTTCTTGGACCCTTTGTAAGTCCTCTTCTTGCTTGTTCTTATATTTCAAGCATGAAAGTCAAACAAGTTTGACTTTCAGCTTTGACCAGTCAATGGTCAACACAAAGTTCCGTTGAACTTTGCAACGTGAGCGTAATCGCGATGGTTATAGTCCCTTGTGACTATACCTACTGATTACCACGTTGACTAGGCGTACTGACGAGTCGTAGTTTCGGCCAAAATGCGTGTTTATGCGTATTTTGTAACCAAACTACTCTAGGGTATCAAAACCGTTTGTTTTGTTACCAAAACCTGTTTTCTAACTTAACTAAACATGTTCTAGCATGTTTAGCTCGTCACTTTTAGTTTGGTGCTTGTGTAGAGTCGTAAGTCAAGCTGACTAAACACCCGCTTAGACTTTCTAACACGACCCGTTTGGTCGATCATTAGGATCCGACCAAACATGTTTAGTGACCATAGTTGCATAGGGAATAACCTTCCGAGGTTATACCTTATGGTCACCTAGTTTAATGTAGTTGTATGATAAGTAGTCTATATGCCTTAGGTAAATGACCAAAATGCCCTTTTCATGCATAATTGGTAATTAAGCATATGGAACATAAACTTTTGTCACGTAACTGATTATGCAACATATTTAAACTTGTTTAGGCATATAACACTTGTCATAGGACTAGTTAGACGTCTCGAATGCGCTTTTGCACGCACGACGCGTTAAAGTAGCGTAAGCTACCTTAATGGGTCGTAACGGGTCGAAAGCACTTAGGTTAGGTTCCGATTTAGGATGTAGGCTTTGTTAAACCATATCACATGAGTTCCAACACTCATTTGGTTTACAAGACCTCATTCTATCTGATCTTCCGATTTAGGTGTCTATTGTTGACTAGTGATTCGATTACTAGGTGCTGTTTGATTTCTCTGGTTTGCTCGAGTTTGTTGAAGTTCTATTGATTGAGGATACTTTGCACTCCAAGTGAGTACATAGTTCCCCTATTTTACTGTTTTCAATTGTTTTGGGGTGATTAATATGTGCTAAATGTTTTCAAGGTTTTAACGATGGTTTTCAAAACGATTTTCGATATTATAACGATGATTTCAAAAAACGATTAAGATGGTTTATACTAAACTAATAACGATTTCAATAAAGTGAATAAACTAGTTGGTTGTAATTACATAACGAATGTCATTCATTAGCATTGATCAAGCCGACCAGTATTAGGTTATGGTACCATAGGATCTGACAAATCCCATTATCATACTGTACCCATGGTTATGTGTGGGTTAGGTGGGTAATGACTGAATCTGAATGTTAATGTACCCTTTGGTGGTTTATTAATGTGAGAAGCGAGGTAGTCGAGTCACGAAGGTTTGAATGTTATTAGCAAGGCGACCACAAATAGTTTTCACACTTAAAACGAGGATGATTTAAACGATTTAAATGAATTAACGATTTGGAAATGATTTGGAAACGATGTTAAATGATTTGGGTAAACGAATTGGTTTTTGGCTAGTGTTTAGATAACGGGACGGGTGTAACGTGGTGAAAACATGGTAGATACGCCGCTGGTACTTCTTATATACAAGTGTTTTCAACATATTACATTCCGTGGCTTTATTTAGTTCACTTAGGATAAACGATTTTGAAACGATGTCACACAAACGAGGTTTTTGAAATGATATAAGCCATACGAGTTCTATTAACGAGATTTATTAACGAGTTTTATTAACGATTTAATACGAGATGTTTTACAAATTGCTTTACTAAAACAAATGTTTTTGGGTTAAGAATCATGGCTACGAGGTTTTATAAATTATCGCCCGCTTGATTTGAGTGGGTTAATTAAGTTGCAATATTATACTCTTTTCAAAACAAGGTTTTTAATAAAGTATTGCAACATCTAAACTAGCCATGAATCCGACACTCCTATAAAACCTATGTACTCACCAGCATTTTTTTGCTGACTTTGTTTTTACATATGTTTCAGGTGTTGATGCTTGATGATGATTACTAGGATGCATGAGTCACATAGGACCTGGACGAGGCCTTAGTGACATAATAACAATATTAGTCGATATGTAACTTGTTTGTTTTGTGTTAAGACAATGTTAATGTTTAATATTTTCAATAAAACGAAACACTTTTTGTATCCATGGTTATGAAACGATAATTCTGCCCCGAGACTCCCCGACGTTTCCGCCGCGGTTTTGTTGTTTTAACGCGGTCGGGGTGTGACACACATGTCACCGAGGAGAAAGGCTAGAGCAAGTGTATTCAAGATATTCCGATTGTTCGAGATTATCCAAAGGTGTTTCCTGATGAACTGCCTGGTCTGCCTCCAGTTCATCAAGTCGAGTTTCATATTGATCTTGTACCCAATGCCAACCCGATTGCGAAAGCACCTTATCGTCTTGCACCGTCTGAGATGCAAGAATTATCGAAACAGCTTCAAGAGTTATCTGATAAAGGATTCATCCATTCGAGTTATTCACCTTGGGGCGCTCCAGTCCTGTTTGTGAAAACGAAAGATGGATCTTTTCGTATGTGTATTTATTATCATGAGCTTAATAAGCTTACCATCAAGAATCGATATCCCCTACCATGAATCGATGATCTCTTTGACCAGCTGCAAGGTGCTTCATGTTTTTCCAAGATCGATCTGTGTTCTGGGTATCATCAGCTTCGTGTACTCGAAGAAGATATTCCCAAAACTTCTTTCCGTATGAGATATGGTCACTATGATTTCACCGTCATTCCTTTTGGTTTGATGAATGCCCCAACTATTTTCATGGATTTAATGAATAGGATTTGTAAACCTTATTTTGACAAGTTCATAATTTTGCTCATTGATGACATTCTCATTTATTCGAAGTCTCAAGCCGATCACGAACAACACCTTCATTTGACACTGGAACTCCTGAAGAAGGAACAACTTTTCGCCAAATTCTCCAAGTGTGAATTCTGGCTTAAAGAAGTTCAATTTTTGGGTCATATTGTTAACAAGCAGGGTATTCATGTGGATCCTTCCAAAATAGCTGCTATTAAGGATTGGAATACACCTACGACACCTACAGAAGTTCATTCTTTTCTTGGTCTTGCTGGTTGTTATCGACGATTCATTTCAAACTTCTCAAAGATTGCGGTTCCTCTCACTGCTTTGACTCAAAAGAATAAGCCTTTTGAGTGGGGACCTAAACAAGAAGAAGCGTTTCAAATGCTGAAACAAAAACTCTGTGATGCTCCTGTTCTATCTTTGCCCGATGGAAATGATGATTTTGTTGTCTATTGTGACGCTTCGAATCTAGGCCTTGGTTGTGTTCTTATGCAATGAGGTAAAGTTATAGCTTTTGCGTCAAGAAAACTGAAGATTCACGAGAAGAACTACACGACTCATGATCTTGAGTTGGGTGTTGTTGTTTTTGCTCTCAAAATTTGGAGACACTATCTTTATGGAACAAAATGTGTGGTTTTCACAGACCACAAAAGTCTCCAGCACATTCTTAATCAGAAGGGGCTGAACATGAGACAACGACGCTGGGTAGAACTCTTAAACGATTACGATTGCGAAATTTGCTACCATCCTGGTAAGGAGAATGTCGTAGCCGATGCGCTAAGTGGAAAGGAACGAGTTAAGCTTCATTTTGTTCGCACTCTATCCGATATTTAAACTCGTGTCTCTCAAGCACAACAATCCTATGTTACCCAAGATTTGATGGGTAAGGAATTACGACTTCAACTTGAGCTTAAACTCGAAACAAAAGATGATGGTTACTCTATTTTAAGGATCGTTTGTGGATTCCGAAACAAGATGATCTTCGCACTTTAGTGATGGACGAATCTCACAAGTCTCGATATTCTATTCATCCTGGTGCTGACGAAATGTACAAGGATCTTCGTACTCAGTACTGGTGGCCTGGTATGAAGAAGGATATTGCTTTTTATGTATCGAAATGCCTAGCTTGTCTCAAAGTCAAGGCTGAACATCAACGACCATCTGGTTTGCTTGTACAACCAGAGATACTGGTATGGAAGTAGGAGAACATTGCAATGGATCTCATCACTAAGTTACCGCGCACATCTAGAGGTCACGATGCTATTTGGGTTATCATTGATCGATTAACGAAGTTAGCTCATTTTATACCGATTCACGAGGATCTATCTGCTGATAAACTTGCAAAGATTTATGTTGATGAGATTGTATCTCGACATGGTGTTCCTTTAGATATCATATCTGATCATGATGCTCATTTTTCATCTCATTTTTGGAAGACCATGCAATCTGCTGTGGGAACCAACTAAATCTAAGCACTGCTTATCATCCCCAAACAGATGGACAAACTGAGAGAACGATACAAACTTTGGAGGCTATGCTTAGAGCATGCGTGATAGATTTTGGTGGTAATTGGGATTCTCATCTTCCATTGATCGAATTCTCTTACAACAATAGTTATCATGCTAGCATTAATATGGCACTGTTTGAAGCTTTATACGGTCGAAAATGTCGTTCACCTGTCTGTTGGAATGAGATCGGTGAAGCTCAGCTTACTGGACCTGAGCTCATTCTGGAAACGACAAATAAAATCAAGAAAATTCGCGATAATCTTCTGACAGCTAGAATCCGTCAAAAGAGTTATGCGGATATGCGACGCAAGCCCTTGGAATTTCAAGTTGGCGACCATGTCCTACTCAAGGTATCCCCTTGGAAGGGAGTGGTGAGATTTGGAAAGAAAGGAAAACTTGCACCACGATATGTTGGATCATTTAAGATTGTTAAAAGAATTGGAAAGGTTGCCTATCGACTAGAGCCACCTACAGAACTTGGGAATATTCAAACAACATTTCACGTGTCCAATCTACGAAAGTGTTTAGCCGATAAAGATCTTCATATTCCACTCGACAAAATTCAAGTTGATGAAACGATGCACTTTTTTGAGAAACTTGTGGAGATAGTGGACCGTGAAATCAAACAGTTGAAGAATAAGCAAATACGATTGGTCAAAGTTCGCTGGGAGTCCAAACGTGGCCCAGAGTTTACTTGGGAACATGAGGACCAAATGAAGGCGAAATATCCGCATTTGTTTTCACTAGTTTCCTCTAGTTAAAATTTCAGGACGAAATTTCCTAAAGTAGGGGAGACTGTGACAACTGTGCTCTGTAAACGATGAACAATGTAAAACAATCTCAATTATCAATAAAACAATGTGTTTTGGTGTTAATATATGTGTATTTGTGTTTGACGATTTTACGATTTGATTCGAGTTCGATTTCAAGCTCTAAATCGTTTTCTGGAAAGTTATATGCAAACTGATGCGTAAACATAATCAGTTTAATGCGACAAATGCTCCGTAATAGTGACATAGTCTTAACATACCTTAAATAACCTTTACATAACTTAGAAATAAGTTTTGGAGGGTTTGGTGTGTCGAAAACAAGTTTATTCGATCGCAGGGACTATTTATGACAAACTACGAAACTATGCCGATTGGTATAGTAACGAACATTCTGGATCATGATCATAAGTTAAACGTACCCTAAATATCCTTTACATAGCTTAGAAATAGGCTTTGAGGGGTTCGGTATGCAAAAAATAAACTTATTTGATCAACAGGGACTAAAAGCGTCAAAAAGTGCATAAATTTGCATTTTCTCGCATATCTTACGTTCTGAATATATCCGGACTTCCAAAAATTTTTGTAATCATTAAAATATTTTATTTTAGTGATTGGAATGCAAAAATACCATTCGTCGCGTAATTTGGATCGTTTTTCGCGTCCGTTTGTGTTTCGTCGTAATTAACCGAATAACACAACCGTACGACCAAACGAACCGACATCTGAGATAATTTCAAGCATGTTTCAAGTCCCCTATGCTTTAACATCCTTGTAGAACCTTGAAAATGGGTTAACATGGTTTAAACGCATCAAAAATGGCTTAAACATGCTGCAGGGACCATTCTTGCCTTTTTTCGAAAGTTTTTGCACCTGGGTACTGGTGGCGTCGCGCCACAGCAACATGGTGGTGCCGTGGCAGCAAAGAAGCCATTCATGTTGACAGAATTTCAGTTTTCAGCAACCAGCTTGAACTTGGGGGTCTTTTATGCAACTTTCTCAATACTATGAGCTAGTTTTGGAGCTCCCATTGTATACAAAACCATGTTCCACAAGTGTATGGCTAGGATTGAACCTTGATATTTTGCAAACACACTTGTCATGATCTTGTTAATCCAAGCTTACTATAAATAGAAGTGGGTTCTTCACTTCATTCCTCACAATTTGATCTTAATTCTTCTCTAAGTTGAAGCTCTCACTTGTGAAGCTTCATACCTGAGAATTTTGAGTTCAAATCTTCCTTGCTTGGACCTTTTGTAAGCTTATTTCATGCTTGCTTATGCTTTTCAAGCGTAAAAGTCAAACAGTGTTTGACTTTCTGCTTTGACCATGAAATTGGTCAACACAAAGTTTGTTTGAACTTTGCAAAGTGAGCGTAAGCACGATGGTTATAGTCCCTTGTGACTCACCTACTGATTACCACGTTGATTAGTCGAAGTGATGAGTCAAAGTTTCGGTCAAAATATGTGTTTATGCGTATTTTGCAACGAAGCTATTTTCGGGTATCAAAACACGTTGTTTTGATATCAAACTTGTTTTCTAACTTAGTTGAACATGTTTTAACATGTTTAACTCGTCACTTTTAGTCTAGTGCTTGTTTAGGGTCGTAAGTCAAGCGGTCTAAACCACCCTTAGACTTTCGAACCCGACCCGTTTGGTCGATCAATAGGATCCGACCAAGCATATATTGTGGCCATAGTTGTATAGGGAATAACCTTCCGAGGTTATACCTTATGGTCACTTAGTTTAATTAGTTGTATGATAGGTAGTTTATATGCTTTACCAAAATGCCCTTTTCATGCATAATTTGTATTTAAGCATATGTAACCTAACTTTTTCCACTTAAACTAGTTATGAAACATATTTAAACATGTTAGGGCATATAATACTTGTCATAGGACTAGTTAGGCGCCTCAAACGCGCATTTGCGCGAACGACGCATTTAAGTAGCATAAGCAACCTTAATGGGTCGTAACAGGTCGTAAGCACTTAGGATAGGTTCTGATTTAGAATGTAGGCTTTGTTAAACCATATCATATGAGTTCCAATACTCATTTGGTTTACGAGACCTCATTCTACCCGATCTTCTGATTTAGGTGTCGATTTATTAACTTAGCAATCCAATTACTAGGTGCTACTTGATTCCCTTGGTTTGCCTGAGCTTCGTTAAGTTCATTAGATCGAGGATACTTTGCACTTCAAGTGAGTACATAGTTCCCCTATTTTATTGTTTTCAATTGTTTTGGGGTGATTCATATGTGTTAAACGATTTCGATGCTTTCAACGATGATTTCAAAAACAAATACTATGGTTTATATTAAACAATAACGATTTCGATAATGTGAACGAACTTGTTGGACGTATTTACATAACGATTGACATTCATTAGCTTTGGCCAAGCCGACCAGTATTAGGTTATGGTACCATAGGATCTGACAAATCCCGTTATCGGACTGCACCCATGGTTACGTGTGGGGGTTATGTGGGTAACGACTGAACCTGTTAATTGTTAACTTACCCTTTGGTGGTTTGTTAATACGAGTTGAATGATGGACGAGTTACGAAGGTTTGAATGTTATAAACGAGAACGATTTTAAACGATTGAACGATATTGAACGATTATGAACAATTTGAACGATCTAGAACGATTTGAACGACTTAAACAAATGAACGATGATCTATAACGAGAACGAGTTAAACGATTTAAACGATGGGTTTTTGGTTTGTGATTAGATAACGGGATGGGTTTAATGTGATAAAAGCATGGTAGATACGCCACTGGTACTTCCTATATATAAATGTTTTTATCATATTACATTCCGTGGCATTATTTAGTTCACTTGGACGAACGATTTTAAACGATGTCACACAACGATGTTTACAATACGATATAAACCATACGAGTTTTATTACGTGAACGATTTACGATTTGGTTTACATAAACAAATGTTTTGGGTTAAGATTCATGGCTTCGAGGTTTTATAAACTATAACCAATTTGTTTTGACTTGGTTATTCACTTTACAATACAAACATTTTACAAAACAAAGTTTTCTAACATCGATTAACGAAGTTGTACGAGTTAATTTCAACATGTAAACGAGCCATGAATCTGACACTCTCACATAACCTATGTGCTCGCCGGCATTTCTTTGCTGACTTTATTTTTACATATGTTTCAGGTGGTGTTGAATGATGTTGATTGCTACTAGGATGCATGCTCACTTAGGACTGGACGAGGCCTTAGTGACTTAATAACGATGATAGACTATGTTTAACTTGTTTGTTTTGTTTCAAAGACAATGTAAATGTTAAATATCTAAATAAAACTTAACTTTTGAATCAATGGTTGTGAAACAATAATTCTGTTGCTCCACTCCCCGACGTTTCCGCTGCGGTTTTGTTGTTTTACGCGGTCGGGGTGTGACATTATGTCACTATTCCGGAGTGTATGTCGCATTAAACTGATTACGTTTACGTAACTGTCACACCCCCAAAATCCACACGCGGAGTATCACCGCTTGGAGGCGTGATTGACCAGGATCAAGCCACCAATCATATTGAACAAGCATGTAAGTAAACATAATTCAACCAACCAATATGAAAGGTGTTCAAAAACCAAAGCATAGTTAAGTGTTTAGCGGAAGCATAATTTGTAAAACCCATAGCAAATATTAAATATGAAATAAAGTAATGTTTAAAGCATGGCACACATCGCCATGTCCCACAACGACCGTTCCTCCCTGTGCAAGCTCCATGGGTACCTAATGACCTGCAAGGCATGTAGCAACGAATCAACAACAAAGTTGAGCGAGTTCACAATTGGTTGTTTGGTTAAAGTATTCATTTTGTAATTCGTATGTTCGTTTTGTAAACCATGTATCGTATTAATCCTTATCGCGGCCAGTCCAGGCATATGTGCGATGATTAGTGGGGGCTTCCCATGTGTTACAAGACCACGCGTATCGACTGCTACGAAAATGTAAGAGGTGCCCTAGGTCAATGTCTATCAGCATTGACCCTTTGCCCATAGTCCATTAGTACACCCCCGTCCGACTGGCACGGTGTGAGGTTTGTTAAACCTAATAGCGCTATTAACTAATGACCCGCTCGCCCTAGGCCTCGGCGATTAAGTCGATAATTGAGGGACTTCCTTTGATAGAGGTGATGGTCTTAAGATCGTGTACGTAGGCTTTACGTACGTGCCCTTCAATCCGAGGACAGTAGTAAGTATAACTGTACGTAGGTTTTACATACGTGCCCTTCAACCGAGGACAGTAAGAATTTGTTTAATAGTAACAGTTGTACGAGTAGTTATTCAATCCCATTCCCAACCCCTGGGAATCCCATGCCTTGGCTAGTGTGAACTCACCTTGGTTTGCTCGGCAGATACACAGAAAGGTCTAGTCTAGCAGCTAGTGGTCAACCACGTCCTAACATGGTTACCATACAAGTCAGGTTTTGGTTTCAAGTAGTGCATACATGTATCACATAGATAGCATATAAGAAACACATACGGATCATGGCAACATGCAACATCACGTTCAACAGTTATAACATATTCAAGATTGGGCTCGCACAAGCTTAGTGGCCTTGTGCGAGTCATCCATTGGAGCCCAATACTACCCGGCCCATTATCAAGAACCCAACAATACTATCAACATGAACACGGCCCTTATAACATATCTTGTGCGATTCTGTAATACACCCGGCCCAACATATACACCCAACCCAACAATTAGCGTAACAGTCCTAACATGTATCGGCCCAAATAGACACACAAGTCTTGTGCGATCTGATTGGGTTGTGCGACTAGGTTTGGGCTTTAAGGCCCAACAGTTAACAAACATTATCACTTGTGTGATCCAATAAGCCTTGTGCGACTGTGGGTGCCTTGTGCGACTGGACTCCTT
>JARYGA010047017.1:0-39632 GCA_030545235.1 Helianthus tuberosus
TTTGTAATTTTCTTCAGATATTGCTGATATGTGGTCGAAAGCCTGGTTTTATACATACTTAAGTTTGTGTGTTTACACGAATTTGAGTTATGAATGATCTACTTTGATTTGGTTTGGGTTTTACAGGACTAACGGAGTTAGAGGAGCAATTCTGGAGCTTTACGGGACATCAGGATGAGGCTAGGACCAATCGGATGTGAAAAACAAAGAAAACATGCGAAATTAGCTTATCCACGTCGGCGACTTGGCCTTTGGCCGTCGCCGACGCCGTTTGCGTCAAGTGGCACTTTAACGGGTTGTAACGAGGCTAGGCTAAGGGTACGAAATGGGATATTTGAAAGTGGTAAAGGTGATGAAAATTACATTACTATCGTAACAAACTAAAGTACAAAACATCAAACTATAAGGCACATCTTTGCCTTTTATTCAATAAACAACTAACGCTTCTTTTTGGTTTCACAAAGATCTTCGCCTATTTTTCCTTGCATTTTTTCAGATAACATAAAAAGATAAACTATACTACGAAATACTTACAAAACGAAAGCAACTTAAAATCGAATTTTCATTATTCACGTTAAAAATAAAAAAGGTTTAATGGGTCAAGGCTAATTAGGTTGTCAAACGAACGGTTTAGGCTCAAAGTGGGCGACTATGGGATTGATTTGGGGTAAGGTTGATATAAAATGGTGTAAAAACAAAAAAGTTTATCCTAATGCCTTAATCATTCTTGTGCTCGTAATTGGTCTATGGTCTTGAACATATCAAAAGTTGCAAGTTCTACAGTACGTATCATAATGGCACACTCAAATAAAGAAACACACACACACACATATATATATATATATAGAAACGGGATCAGGAGAAAACGCCTTAAAGTGTGAGAACGGTGAGAACGGATCCTAGCCCAACACGTGGCAGGGGGGCGCTAAATGATATGCAGGGTACGATTGTCATTTTGCACGTTCCCTCCTTATTTCGCGTCATAAATCTGTTTCACATAAAACTCCAAAGATTTCGTATTAGCAGTTACCTCCTTTCCAAGCATTCTCAGATCTATGGCGTCTAACGTGGATTCTTTTCGACAAAGTAAACGTTTTCATATTTTGTTCTAGCAAATCATGCAACACATATACAACAGATATGGCGTTTTGTTCTTTTATGCTTATTTCATTGTTTTTTTTTTCAAATTAATATTTCACATTGTGTTTTATGTTTTCAATGGCATTCTTCATGTATCTAATTTTTTCGCGTTTTCATTGGTTGTTTAACAATTAGTAAGAACTGATAATTGGAGTTTTCATTATTAATGTTAATTGTCGTTTGGGATCTAATATATTTCTTATGTTTTACGATCATTGGCGTTTTACACCTGATTAGTTTTGAATATTATTGAGTAATATTTGTAAACATCAGTTATTACTATTTGTTAATTTGTAAACATCAGTTTGGTTAACTACGTCGTTTTGATTATCATGTTATATTTGTTAATTATTCATATTGTTAATTATCCATCTCATGCCGTTTTGATTATCACGTTTCATTAATATTGTTAATTCATCACATTTGTTAATTTTTTCAACTAATGGTGTTTTTATTATGGCGTTTTCAATTATATGTTTATTATGTCTTGCTTATTATTCAAGTAATGGCGTTTTCATCGATAATGTTATAAGGAGACAATTTCTATTTTAATGGTGTTTTTTTTGAATTTGTTTCTCACTGTGTTTTCTCAGACGAAGGTGTTTCTTCGAATGAAAGGTTTTGCCCCAAAATTGGTTTACCATTTATCATTCCTGATGTTAGTGAATAGATAAAGCCCAAAATGGACATGATATTCACAGCCTCGATGATTGTTATTCAATGTATGTTACGTATGCCAAGGCTTGTGTGTCACACCCCGATATTTCAACGTATTACCGGTGGGCCCGGTGGGGAGTATTGTGACGTAATTAATTTCATAGACAATTTATATTATCACAGTTTAATACACAACGGAAGTCGAAAGATAAAATCATCACAAACCAAATAAAAAGTAATATCAAGTGTATTACAAGACGGTTGTAAGGATCCACAGGTGGATCAAAGTTCAAAAGTTTATTGTTCAACAGATTTAACTTCTAAGCTTGCAAGACTCTTTATTGAAGCTAGGAGTAGCCAGCCTATTCCGTTTAGTACCTGCACTTAGCCTTTTTGGAAAATATGTCAGTTTACACTGGTAAATACAATTAACTGACTCATTTTGAAAATGTTTAAGAAAATTGATTTGAATGCACATGGCACAAAATAATCTTTTATAACTTGGGATAATTATTTATATATAAACTTGTAAAAGAATTACATGTTCGTTATACGTTCAGTAGCCCGCGCAACACCGGGTTAAAGATTAATAGACACACCACATGATATAATCCCGCGGCGAGTTATTCTCAATTCCGTCGGTTATACCTTTTTATATATATATGCACCGTCAGGTGTATGCCTACACCCCGTGCTTAGGTTGTGGCCATTTCAATGAACGATGCCAAGGATATCCGGGACATGGTCATTAACCCCCCAAAGGCTTTAAGCAAACATAACAGTTTAAACGGGTCATCTCAATAAATTAACCTTCATATGATTAACAATTCAATGCTCGACCAAGCGGTATTTTATATACCGTACCCCAAGCCCGTATAAGGGAAAATAAGTTAAAAGTATTTACCTGAGCAAGTATATATCAAATCAGCGAGTGCAAGTAGCTTTTACTGGGCTCCTAATTCAGAATGAAGGTTTTAATACCCTATTAGATTCCTAACGGGTCTTACTTAAGTCTAAACTTAGATCGGTTAGTTTTAAAAGAAGATATACGGTTCAAAACGCACGATTAAGCGATGACCGGATTAGAGTGTGGTTTAGACCCGACAAGTTTGTATACTTGTATAATATGGGTAAACTAAACACATTCTGAATTTTTGAGATAAAAATGATAAGGTTTAACCCGTTTCGGCTAATTTATGCAAACTAGTTACATAAACCGCACCGATCGCGAATAATGCGTAACGGGTAACCAAATGAGTCATGAACAGGTTTCCTAAGCTAATATGCCTTAAATATGTTGTGATATTAGTAAGATACCTTCCATAATGCCTAAAATGGATTTAAACTAAAATTATGCCCCGTAGGGGTATTTTGGTCATTTTAAAGGTAATAAAAGAGTTTAAATACTAATCTGAGTTTCAGGTCTGATATAATCAGTAAAAATATTTATTTTTATAAGTCATAATAGTAGGGTATTGCATATATGTGAAATTTACGTTTTATAACTAAACTATGCACCGTAGGGGCATTTTGGTAATTTCACATAAGCTTTAAAGGTCATGTCACACCCTGATATTTCCACGTATTACCGGTGGGCCCGATGGGGAGTATCGTGACGTAGTTGACATCATCATAGTCAAACAACACAATAGATAAATGCACAGCGGAAGCAAAGATAGAATCATTTCAACTTTAATAAATTGTAATATTAAGTATCACGATATAGTTGAAATAGATCCACAGGCGGATCAAAATAAAAAGGAGACATTGTTCAACAGTTTTATGACATCCATGCTTGCGAGACTTATTGTGGACGCTAGGAGAAAGCCAGCCTAGTTCGAGTAGTACCTGCACTTAACCTTTTTGGGAAAATACGTCAGTTTACACTGGTAAATACAATTTAACTGACTCATTTTGAAAAGTTTAATAAAATTGATTTGAATGCACGTGGCACAAAACTTTTTATAACTTGGGATAATTATTTAAATATAATCTTGTAAAAGAATTACATGTTTCTTATGCGTTCAGTAGCCCGGTTTGTACCGGGTTAAAGATCAATAGACACACCACATTATTTATTTCGGCACTGACGGGTGTACGCCTACACCCCGTGTTTAGGTCGTGGCCATTTCGTAAAATGATGCCAAGGATATCCGGGACATGGTCATTAACCCCCCAAAGGCTTTAAGCAAACAAAACATTTCCAAACGGAGCATATCAATGGTTTAACCTCTACTCGATTAAAGATTCAATGCCCGACCAAGCGGTATTTTATATACCATACCCCAAGCCCGTATAGGGAAAATAAGTTAAAAGTATTTACCTGAGCTAAATGTAAATTTAATCCCAGCCGTATCAAATCAGCAAGTACAGATAGCTTTTACTGGGTCTCCTGTTCTGGAACGAAGGTTTATAATAACCTATTAGATTCATAACAGGTCTTTAATTAAGCCTAAACTTAGACCGGTTAGTTTTAAAGGAAGATACGGTTCAAACGCACGATTAAGCGAAGACCGGAATGGAATGTGATTTAGACCCGACAAGTTTGAAGACTTGTATAATACGGGCAAACTAAACACATTCTGGATTTTGAGACAAAAATGATTAGGTTTGACCCGTTTCGGTCAATTTATGCAAACTAGTTACATAAACCGGACCAAACGTGAAAAATGCATAACGGGTAACCATAAGAGTCATATACAGGTTTCCTAAGTTAATATGCCTTAAATATGTTGTGACATCAGTAGGATATCTTCTATTATGCCCGAAATGGATTTAAACTCAAACTATGCCTCGTAAGGGCATTTTGGTCATTTAAAAGGTTATAAAAGAGTTTAATTAGTAATCTGAGTTACAGGTCTGATTTATTTAGTAAATATACTTACTTTACTAAGTTATAATAGTAAGGTACTAGGTATATGTGAAATTTATCATTTAAAACCAAACTATGCACCTTAGGGGTATTTTGGTAATTTCACATAGGCTAAAAAGGTCAAAACTGGAAATCTGAGTTCAAAACTTTTGCTTACTGTTAAAATATAAAAATTTACTGAATATATCAGTAGGTATCAACCTTATATGTTTAAAAATGATTTTAATACATACTATGCGTTAAAAACACCTCAAAAGGCGATTTTGAGCTATTTCCGGGTTTTTAAAGGAAAGCTGAAAATTTTAATATTCCAGAAGGCTCAAAATATTTTATTTACCATAACAAATCAGTAGCAAAAGGTTTGGTATAAAAATTATTTGTAAGACTCATTTTATAGCCCAAAAGGGCAAAACCGACAATTACCGAATCAAGCTTAGAGACCTATGTTATGCTCAGCCAACAATTAAATAAAAATATTTAAAAATCTAAAAATATTATTTTATACCAGTGGGTAAAAAGTTTGGTATTAAAAATCGGGTTTAGATAGGCTATATGCTAATTACGCCGTTTATTTAATAAAAAGCTTTCTAATTACGCTAATGAGCATAACTCTTAATCTAGACCACAAACTGATGTCAAATTTTAGGTGCAAGTTTATAAATTAGTAACTAAGGTTCCTACTCTTTTACTTTTTCAAAAATCACGTTTTATAGTCAAAAGGGCATAATAGTCAACATTTACGCACTTAACGGAAACATGCATATGAACCGGATAACTATTGAACCAAGTTGTATAATCACAGAGGGTTATACTAACATGAGACTTGGTCCAAATAAAGCTCTAAGGCAATTCTAAACTATGCTCAAACGGGTCAGAACTGAAAGTCAAAGCAGAAGTCAAACTGTGCGACTTTCGGTCCCGAACCGAGCTTAAACTGAAAATTGTCGGGTTGAACATGTTTAGACATGTTCTTACATAATTACCAAGTTATATTAATGATAAAACAAGTTACATGGTTCCTACATTGCTAATTATGTATTAATTTGAAAATAAGTATTCTGTTGACTTTTTAAAGTTAGCTTTGACCCGAAAATTGACCTAGTTAGAGTGGGAATCAGAGAGTACCCTTTTAAGGGTTTATTACCCACATAAATACCTACTTATAGGTATTTTTAATTCGAGATTTGACTGAACAAATTTTAATTAATCTCGAAGTCAAACCTTACTTACGACGGTTTGACTTCTAGCTAATTAACTAAGCTAAACTGAATTAGAAAGGGTTAAGGACACTCACAAAGGTCCTAAGCACGATTAGAGATCACTAGGAAGCTTGTTGCTGATCAGAGGAGCTCCAGAATGAGTCTTGTGAATGTTTGCAAATGAATGGCATAAAGTTGCAACCAAAGTGGGTTCTTATATAGTAATTTTGATCATCTAGGATCATGCCAAGGAGGTCTACAGGTGATATGAGAGGCTTACAAGTGCCCTCTATGCATGAAATATCATTGGGGCAACCCCTGGTATGTAAAACAAGCGTTTGAAGTCGGTTTAACAGCTTTAACAGGCAGCTGTGCGCTTTTTGTTCGCCGACAGCTTGTTCGCGGGCCGCGTAAGACCCCTCGCGGGGCGTCTAAAAGTCGCGCAACATGCCAAACAAGTTTCATAATTTGCAATTCAGCCCCTGGTCCTTTCTAACGTGGTTTTGAGTATTTTTCTTGCACTTTTGGCCCTCTAACCTTACTTTTAAGGGCTCCAAGACATGTTTAAACTTGAACAAGTCCTTGGTTAACTTTGTGGTCACCCGAAAAGTCATAAATTTCGACGCTGACGCTTTTAACCCCTCGTATACGAATTTTGTCATAACTTTCTCATACGATAACGAAACTTGGTGAAATTTTTACCACATATTCTAGTGAGCATAATTTATCGTTACAAAGCTTTAGGTTTGCTAAAAGGTCACTCAGAGGTGTACTTTAAACATGTTGACACATTCAACCCCTGTAGTTTGTAATCTCTCACTTTCTTTCATATTTAGCTTCGTATGATCCATGATTTATTCGTTTAAGGTTATAAACATCGTATAGGGCTATTGTACGATATATTTATCCATTGTTGACACTTTGAACCCTTATATTCACATACTTTCTCTGTTTGTCAAATTTAGTCCCTCTAAAGTATTCTTTCATACGTTCAAAGCTTATGACACGTGTTAATACATTATTGGACATAAATTTTTCGAGGTGTTACATCCTCACCCCCTTAAAAGAAATCTCGACCTCAAGATTTACTGAAACAAATGAGGGTACTTTTCTTTCATTGTGGACTCTACCTCCCATGTATACTCGGGACCTCTACGGGCATCCCATTTGACCTTTACAATAGGCACATGCTTCCTCCGAAGCTTCTTGACCTGTCGATCCTCAATCGACAAAGGTTTTTCAACAAACTTTAAGCTCTTGTCAATGTGCACATCCGTATGCGGTATGACTAGCGATTCATTAGCTAGACATTTCTTCAGATTGCAGATGTGGAATACGTTATGAATACCACTGAGCTCTTCAGGTAAGTTTAACTTATAAGCCACTGACCCAACACATTCGATAATCTCGAACGGTTCTATATACCTTGGGCTTAACTTGCCTTTCTTACCAAATCGCATCACTCCCTTCCAGGGTGATACCTTTAGCAAAACCTTATCACCAACCTCAAACTTTAGAGGTTTTCGCCTTTTATTAGCATAACTTTACTGTCTATCCCTGGCAGCTTTCAGGCGGTCACGAATCTGGACAATCTTGTCCGTCGTTTCAAAGACTAAATCAGGTCCTGATAATTGAACTTCTCATACTTCCGCCCAACAAATAGGCGTTCGACATTTTCTACCATATAATGCCTCAAAAGGCGCAACCTTAATGCTCGTATGATAGCTATTGTTATAGGAGAACTCGATCAATGGCATGTGGTTATCCCAACTACCACCTAAATCAATTACACTTGCACGAAACATGTCTTCCAAAGTTTGGATGGTCCGCTCACTCTGCCCATCTGTCTGAGGGTGGTAAGCTGTACTAAAATTTAAGCGCGTGCCCAAAGACTGTTAGAAACTTTTCCAAAAATGTGATGTGTATCTCGTATCTCTGTCAGAGATAATTGATACTGGTACACCATGCAGAGATACAATCTTATCTACGTATAATTGGGCTAACATGTCAGAGCTATAAGTCTCCTTAATGGGTAGGTGATGCGTGTGAAGTGTTATATATATTAGGTGTATATTTTAAGCCCCTTTAACACTTATTTTTAGCCAAGTTTTAAATTTATAAAACACGATATTTTACTAACACTAAACACACATATGGGCAAGTGCACCCATCGTGAGCGTAGTATAGTGTTGGCAAGATACCGAGGTCGTCCAATGACACAAGAGCTTTTAGTACCGGTTTATCCTCAACGTCTAATCAAAATAAAAAGTTTAGAAAAAATGTTTTAAACTAAGAAAAATAAAAACTAACTAAAATGCTGAAAATAAAATAAAAAGAAAAACAGATAGACAAGATGAATCACTTGGTTACGACTCGTATCTAGTGTAACCTTTGATTATTTCCGCACTTTTGCACTATTTTAAGAGATTATCTTAGTTATTGTAGTAGGCCCCTCTTTTGAAGGTGACGTTACCCTCACCCCAGTAGTTTGAGTCAGCAAGGATACAATCCTAAAAGGGTGGATTATTGGAAGATAATTAATTAAGTTATTAATGCAAATTATGGTAGGCCCCTCTTTTGGAGGTGACGTTACCCTCGACTAAGTAGTCTGAGTCAGCAGGGATACAGTCCTAAATAGCCGGGTTATAGTATTAATAGTAGTTAACTTATGAGGGGATCAAAGAGCTTGGACCCCCGCCATCCAATACCGTTAAGTATTGAAGGAGGTCCTACTAAATTTGACCCAGGTCCATTGCAGGACCTCTAAACGCTGAACAATGGCAAGACCATTACCAAACCGTTCCCTTAACCCCCGACCAGGTAGCCAACATACCTCCATATAGACCGTGGAGATATGAATGGTGAAAATCTTTTATTTTATATAGACAGTAAAATAATGCCAAGACACCACGGACAAACGATAAGGAAAGATCACCTTCAACATAAGCAACTAGTTATTAAAGTCATTAATACAAAACCAAGTAAAAAGTGCGAAAAGATTAGAAATAAAAAGTATTACACTAGACACTTTGTCTTCACCAAGTGATGTAAGAGACTTAGGCAAACATGGCCTTCATTGTCAAGAACTCTTACGATCAATCTTGGATCCCGAGACGACTCACACACTCTACGATGGACAATGGATGATGGTGGTGGATGATGGTGTTATGGTGGTGGTGGGTGGTGGGTGAAGTGTGAGAGAGGTGGTGTGCCAAGGGATGGTTTGAGCTTGAGCCAAGCACTCCTATTTATAGGCTGAACAGAAGCTCGGGCGCGACCCCGTGTCCAGTGGGCACGACCCCGTGTCCACATCCTCTCTTTCTTCATTTAATGCAGCTTTGTCTTATTAGTTGACCACGCCCCCGTGTCCGCTGAGCACGACCCCGTGTGCAGAAGAATCTTTGTACTATGAAGATTTGCCTGGATTGTGCGAATCTTATAGTTGACCACGGCCCCGTGTCCGCTGAGCACGGCCCCGTGGTGGGCAATAGAAGCTTCTACCACTTTGTCTTTTCTGCTGACACTTGGGCACGCCCCCGTGCTGGCTGAGCACGGGGCGTGTTCAGTCTTCTGTTGTCTTGTTTTGCTTGGGAAGATGCTGTCGTGGGGTCGGGCATGTCACGTCTTGTTCCATTTCTTGTATTTATGTCAGATTTTGATGTCTTTTTGCTTCTTTTGTTAATTTGAGCTCATTTAATCCTGAAAATACAAAAGGGAGACAAAAGCACACTTTTTCCAACATTAGTACTAAAAAAAGGGTTAGTTTTATGCCACAATTGATGTAATTTATATGTTGCATTTTGCACACATCAGTAGGAAATGTGCTGACTTAGTCAGTCTATCTACTATCACCCATATAGTATCATTTCCCTTCCTTGTCTTTGGCAACTTGGTGATGAAATCCATTGTCACCATTTCCCACTTTCATGTGGGAAGTTAAGGCTGTTGTTGTAAACCTGACGGCTTCTGATGTTTAGCTTTGACTTGTGCACACGTCAAACATTTAGCTACATAGGCAGCTACAGACTTTTTAAAGCCTATCCACCAATAGTTTGCCTTTAGATCCTGGTACATCTTATCTGCTCCAGGATGAACGGAATATTTAGAACTGTGGGCTTCCTGGAGGATAACATCTCGAAGTCCTCCATAAACTGGAACCCATATTCGTCCATTCAACCTCAGGATCCCATCTTTGTCATAGGATAACTGCTCCTCAGTTACTCCTAGCTTTTCATCAGGATAGTTAGCTTCCAACACAGCTTCCTTCTGTGCAGCTAACAACCTTTCGTTCAAAATATTCTTTATCTCAATGCTCTTGGCATTGATTCTTATAGGCTTCACTCTTTCCTTTCTACTTAAGGCATCAACAACTACATTCGCCTTGCCTGGATGGTATCTTATCTCACAATCATAATCATTTAAAGTTTCCATCCAGCGTCGCTGCCTCATATTCAAGTCCTTCTGATTAAACAAGTGTTGAAGGCTTTTGTGATCCGAGTAGATCACACACTTGGTCCCATACAAGTAGTGCCTCCACAACTTTAGTGCAAATACAACGGCACCCAGCTCCAAGTCATAGGTGGTGTAGTTCTTCTCATGCACCTTTAACTGTCGTGAAGCATAGGCAATGGCTTTGCCTTTCTGCATAAGCACACAGCCCATACCGGTGTGTGATGCATCACAATATACTACAAACTCCTCAATTCCATCAGGCAACGTTAATACTGGAGCGTTACTCAACTTCTGCTTCAAAATATCGAAAGATTCTTGCTGCTTAGGCCCCCAGTCAAACTTGCTTTTCTTGCGGGTGAGTAAAGTCAGGGGTGCTGCAATTCTTGAGAAGTTTTCAATTAATCGCCTGTAGTATCCTGCTAGTCCTAGAAAGCTGCGAATCTCAGTGGGTGTTTTTGGCTCTTGCCAGTTCATAACTGCTTCTACCTTAGCGGGATCCACCTGGATACCATGCTCAATAACCCCATGTCCAAGGAATTGGACTTCTCGAGGCCAAAATTCACACTTCGAAAATTTGGCGTAGAGTTTCTCATGATGTAGAAGTTTAAGAATATAACGAAGGTGTTTCTCATGGTCAGCTTGGTTCTTCGAGTAGATGAGGATGTCGTCAATGAAGACGATGACAAATTTGTCCAAGTAGGGCTTGCAGACGTGATTCATGAGATCCATGAATGCGGCAGGTGCATTAGTGAACCCGAAAGGCATCACTAGGAACTCGTAATGACCATAACGAGTCCTAAATGCAGTCTTGTGTACATCTTCATCTTTAACCTTCAATTGATGATAGCCTGACCTCAAATCGATCTTAGAAAAGTAGCTTGCACCTTGCAATTGATCGAACAGATCGTCGATCCTGGGCAAAGGATACCTATTCTTGATAGTGGCCTTATTAAGCTCACGGTAATCGATGCACAGACGCATCGATCCATCTTTCTTCTTGACAAACAAGATCGGCGCTCCCCAAGGAGACGAACTAGGTCTAATGAAACCTTTGGTTAGCAGATCCTCTAATTGCGTCCTCAACTCCTTCATCTCTGTTGGTGCCAATCTATAAGGCGCTCTAGCAACAGGTGCTGCTCCGGGGATGATGTCAATTCTGAATTCCACTTGCCTATCTGGTGGTAAACCAGGTAGTTCATCAGGGAAAACTTCAGGATATTCAGAAATGACGGGGATGTCTTCCATCTTAGGTTTCGGCTCATCGATAGTAACCTGTGCCATATAAATGACACAACCGTTCTTCAGGCACCTAGATGCCTTGAGCATAGACACCTGCTTAGGCAATCCATACTGGGTATCCCCCTGAATGGTAAGTGGCTCACCAGACGGGGTCTTGACTACCACTTGCTTCTTGTTGCACACAATCTGGGCTTGGTTACGCGATAACCAATCCATACCTATCACTATATCAAAACCGGCTAGCTTAAAGGGAAGTAATGACAAAGGAAAAGAGTGGTTCCTAATGGATATAACACATCCATCTAACATAGTTGAGGCGGTTTCTATGGTTCCATCAGCTAATTCCACTTCATACTTCACACTTAAGGCTTTAATAGGTAAATTCAGTAACTTACAAAACTTATTATCTACAAATGATTTATCTGCTCCTGAATCAAATAGCACTCTCGCATAAACATCATTTATGAGGAAGGTACCTGTGATCACATTGTCGTCCTGAACAGCTTCCTTTGAATCCATCCTGAAGACCCTAGCATTGGTCTTTTTCCCATCCTCAGTCTTCTTGGTGATCTTTGGGCAATTGGACTTGATGTGTCCTTTTTTATTGCAGCTATAACACGTAGCATCCTTGATTTTCTTACAGTCCAAGGTTCTGTGCTCAGAAGACTTGCAAATCCCACATGCCCTTGGCTGTGACTGGGATTTTGACTCGAGTCTGCACCTCCCAAAATGGTGCTTTTTACAAACCTTACACTTGGGCTTATCTCCAGATTGATGCCCATCCTTCTTAGATCCAGACTGTAGGATCGATTTGACCGATCAAATGAGTCAATTTGAATGTGTTTACACTATTTAGATGGCGGAAACATCTAAACAGCTTAGAATCAGATAGAAAAGAGTAGAAAACAGAATAGATTCACTTTTAACACTTGTTCTCTGTTATATATTGACTTGAAAAACTGGCAGCACTTCGTTACAACTTTTCGGAATGCGTACCAACTGAGAACTACACAAGCCTATTTATAGGCATCAAGATTTCGCTTCAACCTGTTTCAAGCGAAATCTTATCATGTGATTTCGCTTGAGGCTTACATCATACTTCCTGAAGCGAAACCTTTACATGTGATTTCGCTTGAGACTTACACTACATACCTTCAAGCGAAATCCTTAAACATAACCTTAACTTTTACATTTAGACCCCTATACTTCACATACTTGACATAAACAGACCCTAGACTTAAGACGTAGGCTTTAGACATCATGCACTAACAAACTCCCCCTTGGATACAGCCGGAGTCTTTAGTCTTTGTCTTCATGACTTCAAAGTTACTTGAACTCTCCTTCTCTAGACTTAGGCTTCTTCAGCAACTTCCTAAGCTTTTCTTTCTCTTTCGCAGGCTCCCCCTTTCATCAATCTTCTATGCTTTTGGGATCAGCACCTGGATTACCAGCAACAAGCTTCCTTTTGCATCAAACTCGTCTTCAGACTCCCCCTAAGACTCTGCTATAGGGATCTTATTCTAGAACTTTCACCTGCAAATCTCAAACATTTATAAGAATAGACATTTTAAATGTCCAGAATTGATGATCTGGTTCTATCACAATTCTATAAAGATTTGATTATATTAAGAATCCAAACAACTAAACTTCACATTTGAAAATTTTGATTTTTAACACTCTTCTGATTAAACACAGTCACACCTAGTTAACCAAGTCCAAGTTAATGACCCTGGTCAACTGACTAGTCTTACCAAGTCCAACTCAATGACCTTGGCTAACCAAACTATGAAGATACCGGATTTCTTGAAAAAAATAAGTTCAAATTAATGAACTTTTGAATCATTTTGATCTTTCAAACTCATTTTAATCAACAAACACTTGTACCAAACATTTTACTGCATCACAAGCTTACCCAATCCTCATCAATCTCAGACATGATCTGCACAAGACTTTGAACTTTCGATTCCCAATGTCAGTTGTCGAAAATAAAATGAAAAATTAAAATCTTTTTGGATTTTAAACTGAATAAGCTGAAACTATGTACACACAATCTTTTTGTGAGCGTGTTAAGGGATCATATCAGCTTCCAACAAGATACAAGTACCGTTAAGCTGTTATTTCATTTTAAGCATTAAACAATTCACGTAGATTGCCGATATTTTTATCCTCTTAAATTCCCACAAAACTTTCAATCAGCTCGGGATACAGAATTAGTGTTTTAGGACTTAAACATCTACATGTGTCCCACCTCAGTATATACTCCCGTATCCAGACCCCAATATTCAGTCTTACAGGTGAATATACCTAGATGATATCTGTAAGGGGTTAATTGCGAGGGCCGTGAGAGCTCAGGTCGATCTTTCGATACGCAGAGAGATGACGGCTTCGACTTTTGGTGGGTCCCCTTTGGGGATCTTCTTTACAACAGCACATGATTAACAATTTTGCAATGTGTTATCATTTTTTATGCTGAGGGGAGGCTTATATTTCAAAGCAGCGTAAAGTATTCTCCGGGGACTAGGCCATTGCTTCCGCAAAATCAGAAGTCCCGGGATAATACCCCAGATATCACTAAGCATAAAGACCTAGTATCTCAGAATATGGGACCCTTCAAACAGGATTTCAGGGGTTACCTATATATCCTGGAGGTGTTCCCCACGTAGATGCAAGTAAAATTTAAGTTTATATCCCAAGCTAATCTACTAATTTTGTGAAAACCTATCGGCACATCTTTAGCGAGACTGCTTAATTGCATTTTATACATTCCATTTCTTTAGCATACTGTACCCGTTTAGCTGATGTACTATCATTTCCCTTTTATACACAAACTCATTTTTACTTTTTCAAATGTTTTTGGTTTTTATAGATTTTATCATGTTTTTGTATTTTTCTGCAAACTTTCTCCCCCTAAAAAGAAAAACATATTTTTTGTGTTTTTGTTTTTATCGAAAAGCAGAAAAATAAAACTGTACAAACAAAGTTGACAACTCGACAAAAGTTCACGTCAGATCGCCGTCCAATTCGGCATCACATTCAACAACCCTCCCAGATTGCAGATTTTTCATTCCATTCAATTTTAAAAGATAATAAAACCTCTTTTTATCAAATGGTTTGGTATAAAAATCCGCTTTCTGTTCATCGGTGTGCACATATTCAATCCGAATTAATTTTTTCTCGTGACAATCTCGAATAAAATGGTGACGGATCTCAATGTGTTTTGTTTTTGAATGGTGAACTGGATTTTTAGTAATATTAATTGCTGCTTCATTGTCCACGAAAATTGGAGTATCTAAGAATTGCAAACCAAAGTCACGCATTTGCTGTTGGATCCAAAGGATCTGCGAACAGCAGCTGGAAGCTGAAACGTATTCAGCTTCACAAGTAGAAAGCGCTACAGTGGTTTGTTTCTTACACTGCCAGGTAACGAGTCGAGTTCCTAAGAACTGACACCCGGCAGTGGTGGACTTTGCGTTCTGTTTGCAGCTTCCGAAATCTGAATCAGCGAAACCGGATAAAGTAAAGTCACCCAATCTAGGATACCACAAGCCAAAGCTTGGGCAGCCTTTCAAATACCGTAGTATACGTTTCACTATTGTCAGGTGTGACTGCTTCGGATTCGACTGATATCTGGCACATAAGCATGTCGGATACATGATATCCGGACGAGAAGCTGTGAGATACATTAGGGAACCAATGATTGATCGGTACAATGTTTCATCCATCTTCACTCCATTCTCATCTGGACAAATCCCATGATTCTGCGCAAGGGGAGTAGATGCTGGACTGCAATCTGTCATATCAAACTTATCTAGCACATCCTTGACATACTTTGACTGATGAATGAAGATTCCGTCGGGCATTTGTTCTACCTGCAACCCGAGGAAAAACTTCATTTCTCCCATTGAGCTCATTTCAAACTTTTTCTTCATCACTAGCTCAAACTCTTTGCACATATCGTCGTTGGTGGATCCAAAAATGATATCGTCCACGTAAATCTGCACAATCAACAAATGGTTTTCTTTTTCTCGTATAAACAAAGTACTATCTACTGTACCTCTTGTGAACCCGTTGTCCAACAAGTATGTCGAAAGCGTTTCATACCAGGCTCTCGGGGCCTGGTGAAGTCCGTATAACGCCTTGTCCAGTAGAAACACCTTGTTTTTGTGCTGTGGGTCTATGAAGCCTGGCGGTTGCCCCACATACACTTCCTCTTTGATAGTTCCATAGAGAAAAGCAGATTTCACGTCAAGTTGATATACTTTAAAGTTCTTCCATGATGCAAAGGCCAGAAAAATTCGAATTGCTTCTAGTCTTGCAACTGGTGCGTAGACTTCATCATAATCAATTCCTTCTTGTTGACTGAATCCTTGAACGACCAGTCTTGCTTTGTTTCTCACCACGACTCCTCTATCATCTCTTTTACATTTGAAAACCCACTTTGTCTTGATTAACTTCTGATTTGGTGGAAGATCAACAAGCTCCCAGACACCCAGCTTTTGAAACTGTTGTAGTTCCTCCTGCATTGCATTAACCCAACTCTCCTCGGTCAATGCTTCTCTGTATGTCTTGGGCTCTATCTGCGAGATAAAACATTTGAAAGAAAACTCTTTCTGCATGTCAGCAATAGATGAATAAAAACAAGTAAGAGCTTGATCTATTTGGTGTCGGGTTTTGACACCACTTTGCAAATCGCCAATGATCTGTTCTGAGGGATGGTAAGACAAGGTCCGTGGCATCACAAAATCAGGCACGACAACTTCCGATTCCAGATTTGAAATGTCAGGATCAACTATTTGGTCAACAACGTCTTCTGTTGTCTCATTTGGTTCCTCGTCAAAGATAGGAGCGGGTTCCTCCTCTGAGTCGTCAGAAACATCAAATGATGGAGCTGGTTCCTCTGGTGGTATATGAACGGTTCCACTTGGTCCGGCTTCATCATCATTAGTACCCACGGTGGGTGTAGGAACATCTAGCGGTCTAGATTCCGGCTCTGACAAATGACTTTGTTGATACAAGTACATGAGAGCAAGTTCCTCCTCACTTGGCTCGGACGGTAGATGAAACGATTCCCAGAGTTTATCGTAATCAAATAGGAATCTTTGTCCGGGAAGTTGTGGTGACGGAGTATGCTTCTGACAATCCACATGAAGCACCTGAATCACCTTGCTCAGACATGGTACGAACACCCTTTTTAGTGGGCTGGCGTATCCTACAAAGAAACCTTCATTTGATTTTGCTCCAAACTTTCCGTCTTCATCAATGAACGTACACGGTGATCCGAAAGGTTCCAAGAACTCAAGATTCGGCTTGTAACGATGCAGCAACTCAAAACATGTTTTTCCATACTTCTTGACAGTAAGAACTCTGTTCAGTGTATAGCACGCTGCAGATACTGCTTCACTCCAGAAGAAAATAGGTAGCTTGGAATCTGCTAACATTGTACGTGCTGTCTCGATTAGGGTTCTATTCTTTCTTTCAGCTACGCCGTTTTGCTGTGGAGTATACGGCGCACTGAATTCATGAAGAATTCCCTTTTCATTACAGAACTCGTACATTCTGTTGTTTTTAAATTCAGTTCCATTGTCGCTTCTAATTCTCCGGATAGGCAGTTTGTATACAGTTTCCATCTTCTTGAAAAGTATCATCAAAGACTCAAACGTTTGATCTTTTCGTTCTAAGCATACAACCCAAGAAAATCTTGAAAAATCATCTGTAACCACCAAGCAATACAAATCCCTGCTGATGCTCTTAACATTGACAGGCCCGAAGAGATCCATGTGCAATCTCTCAAGAGGTAACCTGATCGAGTTCATGATTTTCAAAGGATGTGATTTCCGAACCTGTTTACCTTTCTTACACGCAATACAATCATCATTTAAATGAAAATTTTTCAAATTTACCCCCTCAACTAAATCATTATGAACCAAAAAGTTCATTTTGCGAACATGAATGTGGCCCATCTTACGATGCCACATGACAGAATCCTTTTCTGTCGCTTTGTTTTTAGTCACAAAACACTGTTTCTGATGAGATGTTGGCGTTGCTGTGCTCATGTCAAGATAATAGAGATCATTTTCTCGAGGTGCACGCAACAACACCATCTCATCAGGGATTTTAAACCCTGGTTTCAACACAACACATTCAGTTTTAGTAAAATGTACACTGAAATCTTTATCACAAATCTGTGAAATACTGAGTAGATTGTTGGTCAGCTCCACTATGTAGTTTACTTTGTCAAAAGATATCACACCATTTGTCAAAGTTCCTTGACCAACAATTCTTCCACCTTGACTCCCAGCAAACCCTACATGACCTCCATTGATGGATTTTACATCATAGAGCAAAGCAAGCGTCCCAGTCATGTGTCTTGACGCACCACTATCCATGATCCATTTTGATAGAATTGACTTGGGCAGCCCCTGCATATATCATATCAAATTCATTCAAACAATGAACTCCATGACTTCTTAACTGATGACACACTTCCAAAAACTAAATCACACTTCTCATCAGTTTTAGGAAAGTTAAACATGACATTTGGAACAACAGATTCTACTTTTGATTTTAACATATTTTCTTTGATTGGAGGAAACTCTGCAAGAAAATTATCAAGCTCAGATTCAAATTCTTGTTTATCATTAGCACCCACTTTTGATGCATAAAATTCCTTTGTTCCTTTGACCTTTCTGTCAACCATTTTTCCAAAAATATTTTGAACAGTAGGATTAAAAGCTTTTGAATCAAACTTTAACTCGTTCTCCATTTTCTTTACCTCAACAGATTGTGATTTGGTTTCAACAACTTTTGTTTCATTTTTCAAAATGTTTTCCATCTTTTTCTCCTCAACCGATGGTTTTGATTTTACAACCCAAAATTGATTTTCAAAAGTTTTCGTTTTTGGATAAATCTTTGAAGTCATTTGGGACTTTGAAGATTCGCCAATCTCAAATATTGATTTCAACTTATCTTCCGACTTCAATGATTCACCCCTTTTCAAGATTCGAATTGGTGAAACCATCGGCTTTTTGCCCTTTGTGTTAACTGGTGACTTAGGTTGAAATTTTTTAACAAATGGTTTAATGACCAATTTTTCAAAAACTTTCTTGCATTGTTTTGCCATGTGTCCGATTTCATTGCAGCGATAGCAAACTCTTTTGTCATATTCGACAAAAGTTGATTTGAACGACTCTTCTTTCAGTTTCTTTGCTGCATTAAAATCGTCAATCGCTTTTTGACTAAAAATGTATTCCTTTTCTTCATCAACACTTGGACCAACAACAAAAACATCATTCATTTTATCTTTTGGCTTGACAACCTTCTTAGCCAATTTTTTTTCAAAACCAATCCCTTTGTTTTTAAAGTTGTTACCATTTTTCTTGTTACCATTACCTTCCCATTCCTTTTTCCCAACGTTGTTAAAACATGTTGTAACAAATGATTTTTTAGGTTTCGAAAAAAATTCTTTGTTATTAACCTCATCAATTTTCATTTCAACCAATTTGAAAACTTTCTCAACATTCTCAATTTTCACATTCTGAAGAGGATACTCGAAATCAGAATAAAGTTTGTCTGTTCCAATCATAGTATATACTACCATAATCGAATCATCATTCGCACTCTTTTCCGATTTCGGTATAAACCGTTCCAAGAAATTACTCTCATCTTCAGAATCTGTAACACCTTTCTCAGATTGTGACTTCTCAGAGTTATCAATCTCTTCAACTAACACCTTATCGACAACAGTTTTGATAACCTGTGATTCGTTGTCGGTGTCGGATGCAGAGAATGTAACATCAATGCTTTCAGGCAAATCATCCTTAATTGATCTCAATTTGAGATTCAAAGCAGCTTCCACCCCATCTGGATATTTCTGTGTGTAATGATTCCACATTGGGGGTGGAACACTCTTAAAGACTGGTGTTTCATCAGGTTGTTTTGGGACAATCTGTTCAAGGACATATGATGAAGCCACATAACTCATCAACTTCTTATCAATTCTTTCATTTTCAATTTTTGTTAACTCCAATTCCCTTTTTAATGAAGCAATGATGTCCAAATAAAAATTGACTTCCACTTGTTTATCAAAAAGTGTAGCTTTTGCTAATTTTGTGGCTTTATCATTTTCGACACTTTCCTCTTTAATCATTTTAACTGTTCTAGATAGAGTATCATATGCTTCTTTGACTTGTCCAAGGTCAAATTTAATCATGTCTGCATGATGTTTCAATTCCTGATACTTAGTGTCTTTTTCAAAACACTCCGTGCATGGTTCTAAACACCGTTTGCACGTTGTTTCAGGGATTGAGACAACCTTTTCAACAACTTGCTTTACACAATTAGTTTTACCGACATTGTTTGACTCAGACTCAAACATTTTCTCAGATTTGACCTCCTCTCTTTTAGACTCCTCGACAGACTCCTTTTGTACTGACTCGGTTTCAACAGACTCTGGTTTAACAGATTCTGTGTCTACCTCTTTCAGTTTCGCCATTAGAGCTTTGTCAGCTATGTCTTTCAATATTTCTCCAGTCATCTCTTTCGACACATCTATCAACTCTTCAACGACTTCTTTCTTCTCTTCAAATCTTGGACATGATCCGGTCTTTGGTTCTTCAAAGTAACCTGCAAAAGATTCAGAAATATTAGGAGACAATACAGATTTCATTAAATTTCCCAAAACCTCCTGTTCTGACTTATGATAATTCACTTCAGCATCTATTTCTTCAACATCGATCACATTCTTAGTAGGAATCTCTTCAACAACTACAGACACATCTTCAGTAATTTTCTCTGCCTCAGAAACCATCTCAGATATCTCAACAACTTCTGCCATCATAGCTTGATCATCACTACCGGGAATATACTTATTCCAGCTGAAACCTGCAGCAGCCTTTTCATCATCTTGATTCACGATCATCGCCTTTTCTGGTTTATTCTCAATTTGTGGTCTTTGAACAGTTTGCTGTTGATTTGGTCGGTGATAGATTGCTTGTTTATAGTAGTCGTTGGTGAAAGGACTTTGATGATTGTTTACTTCACGATTCGGGCATTCTCTCTTGAAATGACCACGTTCTTTACACTTGAAACATGTAACTTTTGATTTATCGAACCCTAACTTCTGATCAGGACCTGAGAGACTGTTTCTGCCTGTGATCTCCATAAACCGTTGTGCTCTTCTAACCAAACTCGCCATTCCCCATTTTATATCAATCAGTTCAAGCTCCTCCGGGTCGATCTGATCGTAATCCTCTTTGGTCATATCAGGATTACCAATCCTACCCGCTACTAAGCCTTCATAAGCCTCTAAAACGGAAGCAAGTACTGCAATATGTTGTCTCGCAGCAGTTTCAGTAATTTCATTTCCATTCTTAATATTCACTGCGATGTTGCACTGCACTCCAGAAACATACGCCTGATTATTTGAACTTGTAGAACTTTGAGGTGAAGACTGCTCTTGAGCTTTGAAATTTGGATCATAGTTCACAAATGGTGAAGAATTTCCGGATTGTGGAGTGTTTGAAGAAACACTTGGAGTGTTATCAGCGATGAACCCTGTTTGTATTTTTGGGCTTTGATTGTTCGATACTGTAGGGTTGCCTTTGTAATACAACGATACATCCTGCTGCACACTTGCTGCGTTCATTTTCTTGATTTTTAGCAATTCCAACTCGTGAGCTTCAATCTTTTCTATGAACAAACTAAGATTGTAATTGGAAAAGTCTGAATTGTTCTTTAGCATCATCAGGTATGTACCCCACTCGTCATAAGGTAACGCATCAGCCAATTTGTCAATCCATTCTTCATCGGTCTTTTCAATTTTTAATCTATTCATCTCAAGTACCAAATGGCAATATCTTTCAATTAGTTGCCTTGTAGTTTCACCCTTTATACCGGTAAAAATATCAAACTCCTTCTTGAATAGAGCCTTCTTGTTCTTGAGCATGGATGCACTACCTTCAAACTTTGATTTTAATGCAAACCACATAGATTGGGCATTATCTTCATATTGCAACAAAACTAAAATATCTTCTTTGATAGCCTGCTGGAGTATACTAATCATCTTTTTCTCGGCTTTGAAATCATTCTGTTCTGTTTCTGACAGGCTTGCAATATTCTTCTTAATATTTAAACCATCAACTGGTGGAACATACTTTGTCTCTATCTTCATCCAACATTCAAAATGGTTAGCCTGAACCCAGTTCTTAAATCTGCTTGACCATCCAGCATACTCATCTATGTTCATCAATTTGGGAGGCTTTTGCATTGTTCCCAATTCGTTCTCCATGTTGACGTTTTGTATAACACTACCCGATGTTTGTCCTGTTGCCATTCCACTTCCCGAGAAGAAGTTATAAAACTCTTGGTTTTCCATTTTTAGAAATTTACCGAATAGCTTTAAAATTTTCACACACACTTTTCACAAAATCAGACTATCGAACAATTTCACGAACACTATGGACTATCAGTAATCTCAAGCGAAATCACTCAAACTTCAAGCGAAATCACAGAAGATTTCAAGCGAAAACTCACAAAACAAACACAGTATGATTTCGCTTCAATCAGCAAAATCTCAAGCGAAATCTATGGTTTCGCTTCAAATCAAATTTTCAGCTAACCACAGACTCCTCAAGCGAAATATACGATTTCGCTTCAAGCAATCAGAAAATTTCAAGCGAAATCCATGTATTCGCTTCAAAATACCAACAACCAAACTGCTCGCTCAAGCGAAATCAGGTTTTCAAGTCATTTTTGTCAATTTTAGTCCGAGTTTTAATCTGAAATTCTCAAGGCTTTGTTAAAACACACTTTTACACACACTGTGAAAGTCTTAGTCCATTTTGTCCGTGTTTTCGTCCAGAAATCAGTTTTTGTGAATAAAAATCAACTGATTCAAGTGAACACACTCATAACTGGCTCTGATACCAATTGTAGGATCGTATTTGACGACCGAATGAGTCAATCTGAGCTAATATACGACAGTTTGAGTGGCGGAAACAAACAAACTGTTTTGAATCAGAAAGAAATGAGTAGAAACAGAGTTATATCACTTTAATACGATCTTCTCATTCGTATATTGACTTGACAAACCGGCAGAGTAACTTTACACTTCTGAAGGAACTGTTACAAATGAGATGACATAACCTCTATATATAGTACTTATGATTTCGCTTGAAACTCTTCAAGCGAAATCTCCTACATTGACTTCAAGCGAAACCTTTCTAGACAATTTTCAAGCGACACTCACAAATATAACATTCTGATTTCATGTTTACATTCATTTCACTTTTGTCCTTTTGTGTGATGATGCAATATGTGATGTCACTTGTGTGATGTCATTTGTGTGATGTCATCATCAAAGATGATGACATCATGTCTTGATCAGATTCGCATCGCAACCGAGACTCGACATAAGACGAAGACGACAGATGAATGCACCAACACAGACCCCTTCTTGTGGTCATTGTTTCCCCTGTGCTTCTTGTCTGACCGTCGTGAATTGTCATCTTCACGCTTTCTTTTCTCGGCATCCGTGTTCCTCAGCGATCTCTGCCTGACCGCGTCCAGTGTGAGGGTCAGGGATATATCAGCTGCAGACCTGAATGTAGCTGGCCGAGAGGCTTTTACACTTGCCTTAATTTATGGGGCTAAACCCCCAATGAAACGAGCTATTCTTTTGGGTTTCGGGGTCACAAGATAAGGAACCAGCCTTGACATTGTATTAAAGCTCGTAAGGTAAGCTTGGCAATCTAGATTTTTCATTACCAATGACAGAAAATCTGACTCAATCTTTTCAACCTCATGCTGAGGACAATAGTTCTCCTTAATGAGGGTAACAAATTGTTCCCATGTCATATTGTATAGTGGAATCTTCCCAGTAGCTTGAATCAACGATCTCCACCAGGCTAAGGCCTCACCTTTGAACGATTGAGATACAAACTTTACTACATCCTTATCAGCGCACCCGCTGATATCAACCACGGTATCCATTTCATCCAATCATGTCATGCAGTCAACCGCTCCTTTCTCCCCAGTAAAGTCTCTGGGTTTGCATGAGACGAAGTATTTATATGTACAGGACTTACTTCGCGGTTCCTGCTTAAGCTCGATTTTCTTTGACGGGACACTTTGCTGGTTCGAGGAGTGATGATCGTCATCATCCTTCTTTGGCTTATCTAGCTTGGAGGGTGGCTTACTATGAGCCTCAGAATGCGTTTTTGGCTTAGAATGGGGTGCTGATTGGGTCCTGCTTCGAGTACTACTTGATTCACTATACTGCCTATCTATGGCTTTAGTGACAGCATTGTCAATTAATACTTGGAGTTCTGCACCAGTTATATTGATCCTGGTGGCGTCATGATTCTCCTTTGGCCGACTGTTGACCTCTTCAGACTCGGCCATGTAGTTAAAGAACCATACTGGTTAATTTGTTAAGTAATTTCATTTGGGACATTTTATTAGTAACCCTTAGTTCTAGAATAAAATATATTAATGGCACGATAGGCCTAGTCACATGGACATTTCTAAATTTTAGGTCAAGATCTTATAGGATATATTTATTAAGGTTTGAATCAAGGTTCATTACCTTTCTTGACAGGGAGTTTATAGGCTACGACTGTCTTTTGTCTTATATGACAATAATTATAGCCCGTAGGCATTTCATCCCAATCGGATGTTTAATTAATAATAAAGGATTGGGTTAATTTAACGTAAGGGTGGCATGTGTGATTTTGCGGATCACATTAGCCAAGAATGTTAATCATGTTTGCAGATGTTAACAGAGATTTGAATCTTTTTAAGCAAGTTTTGCCATAATGGCCAGGTCTTATAATGACATACAAGCTAGGTTTTACCTTTTAAGATTCTTTTTAACATACAACGCCGAACAAATTTTAAATTGAGATGTTGATAAGGATCTGAATCTAATTGGGGAATTACCGTCTTGGCCCTGTCTTAAAATGACACAAGGCTAGGTCTTGTCCTTTTAGATTTTATCATTTTAATATAATGATAGATCTTGTAAAAATATTGTTATTATTTATTTTATATTTTTGTTCATGCATATAACTAAAAATAGAAATTTAAATTGAATCATTTCATCACATAAATTAAAAATACGAGTCTGCCCTAAACGGGTCTTCTAACTGAAATAACATGCCCACGCAAGGGCTTAACCAAACAAACATACCCACGCAGGGGTCAAACAAAAGACTTGCCCACGCAGGGGCTTAACAAACAAAACATACCCATGCAGGGGTTAAAACAGAAAACAGGCCCACACAGGGGCTCAACTGCAAACAAGAAAATACAACCAACAATTTGAAGGATTCAATGGTCCTTCTTGCTTTTTCCTTTTATTAAACATGATAATCCCTTGAAGAAACCTTGTCGCTCCCTGCGATCTCTGTGAACTTGCTGCTCAACCTGATCCAATCTCTAGAGAATTTCCTCCCGCTCAGGCGGGGAAAACCGTGGCACCTAGGGCTGCGGCTGATGTGGAGGTCGAAGAGGCGGTTGTTGTTGGTACCCATAAGCTGGGTATCCAACTCCCCAAGGAGCTCCGTAAGGCCCTTTGGGGTTAAGAGCATTATAGTTCCACGCCGCCAGGTATGGGTCGATCTCAGCATAATTGAAGCTGGAGTGAGCCGGCTGCTCGAAGGGATTATATGTTGCTGGGTCAGCGTACGTGGGAATTGGGTTGTCAAAGCCCAACGGTGGTGGCATGACAGGTGCAGAGTTCACTTCCGGGTTGGGGTTTGAAGGTCCCCTAAACTGCTGGTCTTCTAGGAGCGGCGGATAGTGGCTGCTACTCGATGGTTGGGGGGTGCTGATATGCATTCCTCCTCCTTGCACGGACATTCGTGCGTTTGTTCTCCTTCGCCTCAGTGGCTCAGGAGGCTGCTGCCGAGGTGGTGGTGGTGGCGGGGTGACTGCCACAAAGCGAGAGTCCCTGGAAGGATCCGATCGCTGCTGCTGCTGAGGCGTTGAATGGTAAGAAGGTGTGAAATACCATTCACACTGGTTGAACCTTGCTTGATAGCTATCTGGACCACAGTAAGGTGATCCATGGAACGACGATCCGTCAGAGATTTCAATAGGATGTGTGGGGGTACCGGTCGGTGGTTCAGTAGGGTCGGTATCCTCGTCCATATCCATGGCGTGATCTCCGGAAAAGTGATCTTTGGGTCCCAATGGGTTAACACCCACTGGTTCTTCGAGGTAATTTGCCGGGTTGAACCGGCTTCTGAAGATATGGGACGGGTTATCAAAGGAATGGCGTGAGTTGGACCGCTGGAGAGGGATAAACGAAGGTTGTGGGTTTTCAGGTTCATTTTCTGAATGGGGTCCAAAAGAGTGTAAGTAAGAAGGTGAAGAAGCTAACGAGACAGATCGCCTCGCTGGCTGTAGGTGTGCCCTCCAGTCTCCCTGTGGACTGGTATGTATGTTGATGGGTGAAGTTCGTCTTTGAGAAGGCCCGGCCTCCTAGTCGTGGCCTGTTACAAGTGATTTTCCTTTTTCTCCTGAAGAATCTTGGCGGCATATTTAGACCTGTCAACATAAACAAAGATAACAACAAGAATAATATAAAAGACAAAAATAAAACAAAATCAGGACTTGTCCTATGTTCTTCGTCTAGACTCGAAATTTGAGGAATGTGCAATTGTGCAACTAAGACTAAACACAAAAGGCTAGTGTTTAATTCACTCAGTGTTGGCTCTAATACCAACCTGTCACACCCCGATATTTCCACGTATTACCGGTGGGCCCGGTGGGGAGTATCGTGACGTAGTTGATATCATCATAGTCAAACAACACAATATATAAATGCACAGCGGAAGCAAAGATAGAATCATTCCAACTTTAATAAATTGTAATATTAAGTATCACGATATAGTTGAAATAGATCCACAGGCGGATCAAAATAAAAAGGAGACATTGTTCAACAGTTTTATGACATCCAAGCTTGCGAGACTTATTGTGGACGCTAGGAGAAAGTCAGCCTAGTTCGAGTAGTACCTGCACTTAACCTTTTTGGGAAAATACGTCACTTTACACTGGTAAATACAATTTAACTGACTCATTTTGAAAAGTTTAATAAAATTGATTTGAATGCACGTGGCACAAAACTTTTTATAACTTGGGATAATTATTTAAATATAATCTTGTAAAAGAATTACATGTTTCTTATGCATTCAGTAGCCCGGTTTGTACCGTGTTAAAGATCAATAGACACACCACATTATTTATTTCGGCACTGACGGGTGTATGCCTACACCCCGTGTTTAGGTCGTGGCCATTTCGTAAAATGATGCCAAGGATATCCAGGACATGGTCATTAACCCCCCAAAGGCTTTAAGCAAACAAAACATTTCCAAACGGAGCATATCAATGGTTTAACCTCTACTCGATTAAAGATTCAATGCCCGACCAAGCGGTATTTTATATACCATACCACAAGCCCGTATAGGGAAATAAATTAAAAGTATTTACCTGAGCTAAACGTAAATTTAATCCCAGCCGTATCAAATCAGCAAGTACAGATAGCTTTTACTGGGTCTCCTATTCTGGAACGAAGGTTTATAATAACCTATTAGATTCCTAACAGGTCTTTAATTAAGCCTAAACTTAGACCGGTTAGTTTTAAAGGAAGATACGGTTCATACGCACGATTAAGAGAAGACCGGAATGGAATGTGATTTAGACCCGACAAGTATGAAGACTTGTATAATATGGGCAAACTAAACACATTCTGGATTTTGAGACAAAAATGATAAGGTTTGACCCGTTTCGGTCAATTTATGCAAACTAGTTACATAAACCGGACCAAACACGAAAAATGCATAACGGGTAACCATAAGAGTCATATACAGGTTTCCTAAGTTAATATGCCTTAAATATGTTGTGACATCAGTAGGATATCTTCTATTATGCCCGAAATGGATTTAAACTAAAACTATGCCTCGTAAGGGCATTTTGGTCATTTAAAAGGTTATAAAAGAGTTTAATTAGTAATCTGAGTTACAGGTCTGATTTATTTAGTAAATATACTTACTTTACTAAGTTATAACAGTAAGGTACTAGATATATGTGAAATTTACCATTTAAAACCAAACTATGCACCTTAGGGGTATTTTGGTAATTTCACATAGGCTAAAAAGGTCAAAACTGGAAATCTGAGTTCAAAACTTTTGCTTACTGTTAAAATATAAAAATTTACTGAATATATCAGTAGGTATCAACCTTATATGTTTAAAAATGGTTTTAATACATACTATGCGTTAAAAACGCCTCAAAAGGCGATTTTGAGCTATTTCCGGGTTTTTAAAGGAAAGCTGAAAATTTTAATATTCCAGAAGGCTCAAAATATTTTATTTATCATAAAAAATCAGTAGTAAAAGGTTTGGTATCAAAATTATTTGTAAGACTCATTTTATAGCCCAAAAGGGCAAAACCGACAATTACCGAATCAAGCTTAGAGACCTATGTTATGCTCAGCCAACAATTAAATAAAAATATTTAAAAATCTAAAAATATTATTTTATACCAGTGGGTAAAAAGTTTGGTATTAAAAATCGGGTTTAGATAGGCTATATGCTAATTACGCCGTTAATTTAATAAAAAGCTTTCTAATTACGCTAATGAGCATAACTCTTAATCTAGACCTCAAAATGATGACAAATTTTAGGTGCAAGTTTATAAATTAGTAACTAAGGTTCCTACTCTTTTACTTTTTCAAAAATCATGTTTTATAGTCAAAAGGGCATAATAGTCAACATTTACGCACTTAACGGAAACATGCATATGAACCGGATAACTATTGAACCAAGTTGTATAATCACAGAGGGTTATACTAACAAGAGACTTGGTCCAAATAAAGCTCTAAGGCAATTCTAAACTATGCTCAAACGGGTCAGAACTGAAAGTCAAAGCAGAAGTCAAACTATGCGACTTTCGGTCCCGAACCGAGCCTAAACCGAAAATTATCGGGTTGAACATGTTTAGACATGTTCTTACATTAATTACCAAGTTATATTAATGATAAAACAGGTTACATGGTTCCTACATTGCTAATTATGTATTAATTTGAAAATAAGTATTATGTTGACTTTTTAAAGTTAGCTTTGACCCGACAATTGACCTAGTTAGAGTGGGAATCAGAGAGTACCCTTTTAAGGGTTTATTACCCACATAAATACCTACTTATAGGTACTTTTAATTCGAGATTTGACTGAACAAATTTTAACTAATCTCGAAGTCAAACCTTAATTACGACGGTTTGACTTTTAGCTAATTAACTAAGCTAAACTGAATTAGAAAGGGTTAAGGACACTCACAAAGGTCCTAAACACGATTAGGGATCACTAGGAAGCTTGTTTCTGATTAGAGGAGCTCCAGAATGAGTCTTGTGAATGTTTGCAAATGAATGGCATAAAGTTACAACAAAAGTGGGTTCTTATATAGTCATTTTGATCATCTAGGATCATGCCAAGGAGGTCTACAGGTGATATGAGATGCTTACAAGTGCCCTCTATGCATGAAATACCATTGGGGCAACCCCTGGTATGTAAAACAAGCATTTGAAGTCGGTTTAACAGCTTTAACAGGCAGCTTTGCGCTTTTTGTTCGCTGGCAGCTTGTTCGCGGGCCGCGTAAGACCCTTCGCGGGGCGTCTAAAAGTCGCGCAACAGGCCAAACAAGTTTCATAATTTGCAATTCAGCCCCTGGTCCTTTCTAACGTGGTTTTGAGTATTTTTCTTGCACTTTTGGCCCTCTAACCTTACTTTTAAGGGCTCCAAGATATGTTTAAACTTTAACAAGTCCTTGGTTAACTTTGTGGTCACCCGAAAAGTCATAAATTTCGACGTTGACGCTTTTAACCCCTCGTATACGAATTTTGTCATAACTTTCTCATACGATAACGAAACTTGGTGAAATTTTTACCACATATTCTAGTGAGCATAATTTATCATTACAAAGCTTCGGATTTGCTAAAAGGTTACTCAGAGGTGTACTTTAAACATGTTGTCACATTCAACCCCTGTAGTTTGTAATCTCTCACTTTCTTTCATATTTAGCTTCGTATGATCCATGATTTATTCGTTTAAGGTTATAAACATCGTATAGGGCTATTGTACGATATATTTATCCATTGTTGACACTTTGAACCCTTATATTCACATACTTTCTCTGTTTGTCAACTTTAGTCCCTCTAAAGTATTCTTTCATACGTTCAAAGCTTATGACACGTGTTAATACATTATTGGACATAAATTTTTCGAGGTGTTACAGGTCAAAATTTGAAATATGAGTTTAAAACTTTTGCTTATTGTTAAAATATAAAAATTTGCTTAAAACATCAGTAGGTATTAAGTCTTATATGAGAAAAATGGTTTTAATACATACTATGCGTTTTAAACGCGTAAAAAGACGGTTTTAAGCGATTTCCGGTTTTTTAAAGAAAAGCTGATATTTTTATCATACTATGCGTATAACCCTATGTTATGCTCAGTTTAAAAAAAATAAAAATCTTCAAAAATCTCAAAATATTATTTTACATCAGTAGGTAAAAAGTTTGGTATCAAAAATTGGGTTTAGATAAGCTTTATGCTAATTACGCCGTTTAATTAATAAAAAACTTTCTAATTACGCTATTGAGCATAACTCTTAATCTAGACCTCAAACTGATGTGAAAATTTAGGGACATGTTTATAAATCAGTAATAAAGATTATTGTCCTCTCACATTTTCAAAATTCTTGTTTTAAAGTCAAAAGGGCATTATAGTCAACATTTAGGCATATAACGGAAACATGCAAATGAATCGGATAACTAAGGAACCAAGTTGTATAACCTCAGAGGGTTAGACTAATCTATAACCTGGTCCTAATAGAGCTCTAAGGAATTTCTAAAATATGCTACATTGGGTCAGAACTGAAAGTCAAAGCAAAAGTCTACTTTTGCGACTTTCGGTTCCGAACCGAGCTTAAACTGAAAATTGTCGGGTTGAAGATGTTTAGACATGTTCTTATCTTAATTACCAAGTTATATGAGTGATAAAATAGGTTCCATAACTTCTACATTGTTAATTATGTGTGTATGCGAAAATTTGCTTTCTGTTGACTTTTTATAATTAGCTTTGACCCGACAATTGACCTAGTTAGAGTGGGAATCAGAGGGTGCCCTTTTAAGGGTTTATTACCCACATAATTACCAACTCAAAGCTATATTTAATTCGATAATTGACTGGACAATTTGTGTTTAATTACTAAGTCAAACCTTAATTACGACGGTTTGACTTTGGGCCTTTTAACTAATCAAAACTGAATTAAGGAAGGTTAAGGATACTTACTGAAGTCCTATGCACGACTAATGATCACTAGGAATTGGTCTTGAGCTCCAGGAATCTCCAGAACAAGTGCTATGAAAGTTTCCAAGTGAAGTGCTCCAATGTTGCAACAATAGAACTTCTTATATAGTGAGTTTAATTGATCAAGATGATGCCAAGTAAGTCTACAAGGTGATTCCAGATCAGTATAAGTGCCCCCTATGCATGTAAACCTGTTGGTGCAGCCCCTTGTATGTAAAACAAGGCTCTAAAGGAGGTGCAACAGGCTGAACTGGCACCTGGAAGTGTTTTCTGTCTCTGGCAGTACCAGGCGGCCCGCGTAAGGGTCCCCAGAAGTCTTACGCGACCGGTATGAGGCCCAGGCCAGGTTAAAAATGTTTCAGTAATTGCACAATTGGTCCCTAGTCCTTTTTGAAGTGGTTTTAACCTTTTATTTTGCACTTTTAACCTTCCAAATTGATTTTTAAGGGCTCCAAGACATAACCAAACTTAGTTAAGTCCTTGGTTAGTTTTATGATCACCTGAAAAGCCTTAAATTTCAACGTTGACGCTTTTAACCCCTTACATATGAATGTTAGCATAACTTTCTCATACGGAGTCGAAACCTTGTGAAATTTTTATCACTTTTTCTAGTCAGCATAATTAATCGTTATAAAGCTTCGGATTCGCTAAAAGGTCACTCAGAGGTATAAATTAAACATGTTGACACATTTAACCCTTTTGGTTTGTAAACTCTCACTTTCTTCCACAAACGGTTTCATACGCTTCATAATTCATTCGTTTAAGGTTATAAACATCGTATAGGGTTGTTGAAAGGCATAATTATCAAATGTTGACACTTTGAATCCTTTTTCACACATACTTTCTTTGTTTGTCAACTTTAGTCCCTCATATTCAATCCATTACACGTTTAAAACTCATGACACGTGTCTTCATTATATTGGTCGTGATTTTACGAGGTGTTACATCCTCACCCCCTTAAAAGAAATCTCGACCTCGAGATTTACTGAAATAAATGAGGGTACTTTTCTTTCATTGTGGACTCTACCTCCCACGTATACTCGGGACCTCTACGGGCATCCCATTTAACCTTTACGATTGGTACATGCTTCTTTCGAAGTTTCTTAACCTGTCGATCCTCAATTGACAAAGGTTTTTCAACAAATTTCAGGCTCTCATCTATATGCACATCCGTATGTGGTATGACTAGTGATTCATCAGCTAGACATTTCTTCAGATTGCAGATGTGGAATACATTATGAATTCCACTAAGCTCTTCAGGCAGGTTTAACTTATAAGCCACTGTTCCGACACATTCGATGATCTCGAATGGTCCTATGTATCGTGGGCTTAACTTGCCTTTCTTTCCAAATCGCATTACCCCTTTCCAGGGTGATACCTTCAGTGACACTTTGTCACCAACCTCAAACTTCAGAGGTTTACGTCTTTTATCTGCGTAACTTTTCTGCCTATCCCTGGTAGCTTTGAGATGATCTCGTATCTGTACAATCTTATCTGTCGTCTCCATGACTATATCCGGTCCTGTTAGCTGGACATCTCCAACTTCTGCCCAACAAACGGGCGTTCTGCACTTTCTTCCATACAAAGCTTCAAAAGGTGCAGCTTGAATGCTGGAATGATAGCTATTGTTGTATGAGAATTCAATCAATGGAAGATGATCATCCCAACTTCCTCCAAAGTCAATAATACAAGCTCGTAGCATATCCTTGAGTGTCTGTATCGTACGTTCACTTTGACTATCCGTCTGAGGATGATATGCAGTGCTGAAATTTAATCGAGTGCCTAGGGATTGCTGAAAGATTTTCCAGAAATGCGATGTATACCTTGTATCCCTATCAGAGATGATAGACACTGGCACTCCGTGGAGAGATACAATCTCGTCCATGTATAGCTGAGCTAGCTTATCTGAGCTGTGTGTTTCCTTAATAGGTAAGAAATGGGCTGACTTAGTCAGTCTATCCACTATAACCCAAATAGTATCATTCCCTCTCTTCGTATTTGGAAACTTGGTGATAAAATCCATAGTCACCATTTCCCATTTCCCATTTCCAGGTGGAAAGTTCAGTCTGTTGTAGCAGACCTGATGGCTTCTGGTGTTCAGCTTTAACTTGCGCGCACGTCAAACATTTGGCTACATAAGTAGCTATAGACTTTTTCAAGCCTATCCACTAATAATTTGCCTTCAAATCCTGGTACATCTTGTCACTTCCAGGATGAACTGAATACTTAGAACTGTGGGCTTCTTGGAGGATAACATCCCGTAGTCCTCCATAGATTGGAACCCATATTCGTCCATTTAATCTTAGGATTCCATCCTTGCCATAAGATAACTGCTCAGCAGTTACTCCCAACTTTTCATTAGGATAGTTAGTTTCTAACACGACTTCTTTCTGAGCGGCTAACAATCTTTCATTCAAACTGTTCTTTAATTCAATGCTCTTGGCATTGATTCTTATGGGCTTAACCCTTTCCTTTCTGCTCAAGGCATCGGCGACCACATTCGCCTTACCTGGATGGTATCGGATTTCACAATCATAATCATTCAGTGTCTCCATCCATCGTCGCTGTCTCATGTTCAGATCCTTCTGATTAAACAGATGTTGAAGGCTCTTGTGATCAGAATAGATCACATACTTGGTACCATATAAATAATGCCTCCAAAGTTTCAGTGCAAACACAACGGCACTCAACTCCAAATTGTGGGTGGTGTAATTCTTCTCGTGCACTTTTAATTGTCGGGAAGCATAGGCAATGACCTTACCTTTCTGCATTAGCACACATCCCATGCCAGTGTGCGATGCGTCGCAGTAAACCACAAATTCTTCAATCCCTTCAGGCAATGTCAACACAGGAGCATTGCTTAAGTTCTGTTTAAGAATATCGAAGGATTCTTGTTGCTTAGGACCCCAATTAAACTTAATATTCTTCCTAGTCAACGAAGTTAGGGGTGCTGCAATCCTTGAGAAATTTTCAATAAAACGCCTGTAGTATCCTGCCAGACCTAAGAAGCTGCGAATCTCTGTGGGTGTCTTTGGCTCTTGCCAATTCATGATAGCTTCAATCTTAGCGGGATCCACCTGGATACCACGCTCACTAACCATATGTCCAAGGAATTGGACTTCAGGAAGCCAAAACTCGCATTTAGAGAACTTAACATAAAGCTTCTCTTGCTGAAGAAGTTTAAGAATACACTGAAGGTGCTTTTCATGGTCAGCCTGATTCTTTGAATAAATAAGAATGTCATCAATGAGGACAATGACAAACTTGTCCAAGTAGGGTTTGCAAACGCGATTCATGAGGTCCATGAATGCTACTGGTGCATTAGTGAGCCCAAAAGGCATCACCAAGAACTCGTAGTGACCATAGCGAGTTCTAAATGCAGTCTTGTGCACATCTTCATCTCTAACCTTCAGCTGATGGTAACCCGAACTTAAATCAATCTTGGAGAAGTAACTTGCCCCTTGCAGTTGATCGAACAGATCGTCGATCCTGGGCAAAGGATATCTGTTCTTGATAGTGACCTTGTTTAGCTCACGATAATCAATGCACAACCGCATTGATCCATCTTTCTTCTTAACAAACAGGATAGGTGCTCCCCATGGAGATGAGCTAGGTCTAATAAATCCTTTCGCCAACAAATCATCCAACTGAGTTCTTAACTCTTTCATCTCAGTCGGGGCTAATCGGTAAGGTGCTCTTGCAACAGGTTCTGCTCCAGGTATAATGTCGATTCTAAACTCCACTTGCCTATCTGGGGGTAAACCAGGTAGTTCTTCAGGAAATACATCAGGGTATTCAGAAATGATAGGGATGTCTTCAATCTTGGGCTTTGGCTCATCAATAGTCACTTGTGCCATATAAATGACACAACCTTTCTTCATACACCTTGATGTCTTAAGCACAGACACTTGCTTAGGCAGCCCATACTGAGTATCTCCTTGTATGGTAAGTGGCTCACCATACGGAGTCTTGATCACCACTTGTTTCTTATCACAAACAATCTGGGCTTGGTTATGAGATAACCAATCCATGCCTATCACTATGTCGAAACCAGCTAATTTCAAAGGAAGTAAGGATAACGGAAAGGAGTGGTTCCTAATGGATATAAAACATCCATCTAGCACAGTTGAGGCAGTTTCTAAGGTACCATCGGCCAACTCTACTTCATATTTCACGCTTAGGGGTTTAACAGGTAAATTCAACAACTTACAAAACTTATCATCTACAAATGACTTATCTGCACCCGAATCAAATAATACCCTTGCAAAAACATCATTGATGAGAAAGGTACCTGTGATCACATTATCATCCTGAACTGCTTCTCGTGCATCCATTCGAAAGACCCTAGCATTGGTCTTTTTGGCTTCTTCAGGCTTTTTGTCATACTTAGGGCAGTTGGACTTGATGTGCCCCTTCTCATTACACTTATAGCACATTGCATCCTTTATCTTCTTGCACTCTATCGTCTTGTGCTCAGAAGAGCTACAAAGCCCACAAACCCTTGGCTGAGATTGGGATTTTGACTCGTATCTGCACCTCCCTAAATGGCGCTTCTTACAGATTTTGCATTTGGGCTTCTCGCCCGGCTGCTGATCATCCTTTCTAAACCCGGAACTCTTCTTGTGATCAAAGTTCCCTTTGTGTTTCTTTTTTGATCGGTGTGAGTTTTCATTCTCACGTTTTCTCTTCTCAACATTAGAATTTCTCAACGATCTCTGCCTGACCGCATCAAGGGTAAGAGATAGTGCCAGATTGGCTACAGATCTAAAGGTAGTCGGTCGAGATGCCTTCACACTTGCTTTGACCTCCGGGGCTAAACCCCCAATGAAACGGGCTATTCCTTTTGGTTTCGGTGTCACCAAATATGGAACCAATCGAGATATGGTATTAAAACTCGTAAGGTACGCCTGACAGTCTAAATTCTTCATAACCAATGTCAGGAAGTCGGTCTCGATCTTCTCAACCTCATGTTGAGGGCAGTAATTTTCTTTGATGAGGGTAACGAACTGCTCCCATGACATGCCATACAAATGGACTTTTCCAGTAGCTTGGATCAGAGACCTCCACCAAGCTAGCGCTTCTCCTTTAAATGACTGAGATACAAACTTCACAACGTCCCTATCAGTGCAACCACTGATATCAACCACAGTGTCCATTTCATCGAGCCAAGTCATACAATCGACGGCTCCTTTCTCCCCTGTGAAATCTCTAGGCTTGTAGGAGACGAAATACTTATATGTACAGGACTTACCACGTGGTTCTCGTTTGAGCTCAATCTTCTTCGACGGAACACTGTGCTGATTTGAGGAGTGATGATCGTCATCCCTCTTTGATCCATCATGTTTAGGAGGTGGCTTACTAGGAGCCTCAGAGTGAGTCTTAGGTTTAGAATGGGGTACTGATAAGGTCCTGCTTCGGGTACCACTTGACTCATTAAACTGCCTATCTATGGCCTTGGTAACAGCATCATCAATCAATGCTTGGAGTTCCGCACCAGTTACATTGATCCTGGTGGTATCATGATTCTCCCTTGGATGGCTGTTGACTTCTTCAGACTCAGCCATGTAGCTTGATTGCTACATAAAATGATGACAATGACTTCTTAGAAGTTTATAATAGATTTGTCATCTTATTAACTTATTAACCATGGTATTTAAGAACCATATTGATTAATTTATTAAATATTTTATTCAGGATTTTTCATTAATAATCCTTAGTTATAATTAAATATAATAATGGCACAAAAGGCCAAGTCACATGGACATATACACGTCTTAAATCAAGATCTTATAGGATCGAGGTACTACGGCTTGAATCATAGTTCATTACCTTTTATTGACAGGGAGTCGTAGACTATAGCTGTCTTTTGTCTTATATGACAATGATTATGGCCTGTAGGCATTACATCGCAAATGGATGTCTAAATAATAAAGAAGGATTTTGAATAATCCAATGTAAGGATGACACGTGTGATTTTACGAATCACGTTAGCCAGGAATGTTAACATGTTTTCAGATGTTAACAAGGATTTGAATCTTTTTAGACAGGTTTTACCATCATGGCCGAGTCTTATAATGACACGTAGGCTAGGTTATACCTTTTAAGATTCTTACTTAATATTTAAAGGCAGACCTTGAAAAAAGAATGACATATTTTGAATTTTATTTATTTATTTATTTCATACATTTTAAATTTATGCATATGATGATAAAATAAAATTTAAATTATAACATGCCATTAAATTTAAAAGGAGTACATTTTGCCCTAAACGAGACTTTAACTGAAATAACTTGCCCACGCAGGGGCTAAACAGAAAAGACATGCCCACGCAGGGGCTAACAGGAAAATACAAGTCCTCGCAGGGACTGATTACAGAAACAGATGTCCTCGCAGGGACTAATTAAACATTAAAGAAATACAATTAAACAAATAAAGGATTTAATGATCCTTTTTGCTCTTCCCCTTGATTAAGCTCGTGATGTGTGCAAAATGCAACATATAAATTACATCAATTGTGGCATAAAACTAACCCCTTTTTAGTACTAATGTTGGAAAAGTGTGTTTTTGTCTTCCTTTTGCATTTTCAGGATTAAATGAGCTCAAATTAACAAAAGAAGCAAAAAGGCAGCTAAATCTAACATAAATACAAGAAAAGAAATAAACGTGGCATGCCCGACCTCCCTGAAAGCATCTTCCCAAGCAAAACAAGAGAACAGAAGGCTGAACACGCCCCGTGTTCAGTGAACACGGGGGCGTGCCCAAGTGTCAGCATAAAAGACAAAGTTGTAGAAGCTTCCATTGCCCACCACGGGGCCGTGCTCAGCGGACACGGGGTCGTGGTCAACTATAAGATTCGCAGAATCCTGGCAAATCTTGATAGTACAAATATGCTTCTGCACACGGGGTCGTGCCCAGCGGACACGGGGTCGTGGTCAACTAATAAAGACAAGAGCAATTAATGAAGAAAGAGAAGGATGTGGACACGGGGCCGTGCCCGAGCTTCTGTTCAGCCTATAAATTGGAGTGCTTGGTCCAAGCTCAAACCATCCCTTGGCACACCACCTCTCTCACACTTCACCCACCACCCACCACCACCATAACACCATCATCCACCACCATCATCCATTGTCCATCATAGAGTGTGTGAGTCGTCTCGGGATCCAAGATTGATCGTAAGAGTTCTTGACAATCAAGGCCATGTTTGCCTAAGTCTCTTACATCACTTGGTGAAGACAAAGTGTCTAGTGTAATACTTTTTATTTTAATCTTTTCGCACTTTTTAATTGGTTATGTATTAATGACTTTAATAACTAGTTTCTTATGTTGAAGGTGATTCTTCCTTATCGTTTGTCCGTGGTGTCTTGGCATTATTTTACTCTCTATATAAAATAAAAGATTTTCACCATTCATATCTACACGGTCTATATGGAGGTATGTTGGCTACCTGGTCGGGGGTTAAGGGAACGGTTTGGTAAGAGTCTTGCCATTGTTCAGTGTATAGATCCTGCAAAGGACCTGGGTCAAATTTAGTAGAACCTCCTTCAATACTTAACGGTATTGGATGGCGGGGGTCCCAACTCTTTGATCCCCTCATAAGTTAAACTACTATTAATACTTTAACCCGGCTACTTAGGACTGTATCCCTGCTGACTCAGACTACTTAGCCGAGGGTAACGTCACCTTCAAAAGAGGGGCCTACCACATTATGCATTAATAACTTAATTAATTATCTTTCAATAATCCGACCCTTTAGGACTGTATCCCTGCTGACTCAAACTACTGGGTTGAGGGTAACGTCACCTTCAAAAGAGGGGCCTACTACAACAACTAAGATAATCTCTTAAATAGTGCAAAAGTGCGGAAATAATCAAAGGTTACACTAAACACGAGTCGGAGCCAAGTGATTCATCTTGTCTATCTGTTTTTCTTTTGTTTTTATTTTTCAGCATTTTAGTTAGTTTTTATTTTTAGTTTAAAACCTTTTTCTAAACTTTTTGATTTGATTAGACGTTGAGGATAAACCGGTACTAAAAGCTCTTGTGTCCTTGGACGACCTCGGTATCTTGCCAACACTATAATACGCTCACGATGGGTGCACTTGCCCATATGTGTGTTTAGTGTTAGTAAATATCGTGTTTTATAAATTTAAAACTTGGCTAAAAAGTGTTAAAGGGCTTAAAAATATACACCTAATATATATAACACTTCACACGCATTAAGTTTTTGGCGCCGTTGCCGGGGACACAAGGATTTTAAGAAAGTTAGGAATCAGCGGCCTAATCGTTTTTTCTTATTTTTCTATTTTTTTTAGGATTTTTTTTAGTTTTTCAGCTTCTGCAGAACTCAGAACGGGTCGTGCCCGCTGAACACGCCCCGTGCCCAATCATTGGAACTGGCAATCCTGTTTTAAGTCAGACAATAAGCTGAACACGGGGCCGTGCCCACTTAACACGCCCCCGTGCCCAAGATTCAGTTACTGAAAACAGAACCGTAAGATCCCGACAGTTGGTAATTTCTGACACAAACATGAGTGATACTGATATTTTTTACTTTCGGCACTCTTATGGTACGTGGTGTCAAATATGTGGTGGTTCCCATAGGGAATTAGAATGTTATTTTCTAAATTATAAGCCCCACTATATAGACCCATCGTTTTCTTGTATCCTTAAGAGGGGCGAAAGTAAAAATAATCCCTATCTCTCCCTCGAA